>JADRCD010199775.1:0-12235 GCA_019843815.1 Montemys delectorum
AAATAGCCAAATTAAAAACTTGCTATAGTCAATTTATCAATCATTTTTAGCATCTTTTATTTATCCTTTGACAACTTCATATATACATGCAGTGTGTGTTGATCTTGTCCATTCCCAGTCCCTGGAATCTCCTTGGCATGCCCAGACTGCTCCCTCCTATGCATGTGCTCTCTGTTTTTGAGTAACTCATGGGATCTAAGAAGTACTGCCTGCTGGGATGCCAATGCTTTAGTCAACTTGATCAGTTGCTGCAGGCCTTGTAATCTCATCCTTATATGGACTTTTTATGGCAATTAATAAAAGTTCTTGACACAACTCAAATTTAAAATGGCTTTCTTTACTTTTTCTCGTAGATTTGGGTTTGAGTCTATGATCTGTTTTGAGTTGATTTCTACATATGATGAGATACTGAAGTTCGTCTTTACTTTTTGCAAATGGTTGACCAGTTATCCCAATCCCATCTGTCGAAGAGATTGCTGCTCCTCTCTGAGTTTCCTGTGGACATTTGCCCACAGTCAGTTGGCCATAGTTGTGAGTTAGCTCTCCAGAGTCACTCTTCTCTGCTGCTTCCATTTCACCCCCTCAGAAGCCCCATGTCAGTTTTACATATAAGCTGCCAGTTCAAGCACTAAAAGCCTGGAATTTCTGTGGGGCTCACATCAATCAGCAGCAATGGGGGGAAATCAACGCCATAATATACACCATTTCCTGATCCGCAGATACACCTGAGCTCTCTCTTCATTCAGTGCTTTCATTTTTATCAGAAGATGTTATGGTTTTCACTTTGTAGTATTGCGCCTACGTGGTCAGACTTATCCTTAAAAGTTACACAGTCTGAGACTGAGACTACTACACATGAGATTTTAAAATGTTAATCAGAATTGTTGCTTATAAATGAAAGTGCAGTTGACTTTTGCCCACAGTGTTGCTGAAGTTACTTGTGAGTTTCCAAAGCCCTTTTTATTATAGCTGCTCCTGTCAGTGTGCTTTGTCACTTCCAAGGAGAAGCAAGGTGGGAGAGACACTAAAATCTACAACTGACATCATCCATAAAGTATGGGAATGTCATGTCTAGTAAATCTTGAACCAGATCTGGCCAGTGTACTAAGACATGGAAAGGAAGCAGAAGGTACCCATTTTGGAAAGAGTGGAATAAAAATATATCTCCAATGGCATGCTCTCTTGTTTAGGTCCTGAGGGATGTAGTGGGCTTTCCTCTCAGGTGGCTTTAGGCTGTGTCAAATGGACGGTGAAAGCTGGCCAGGGCAATGTCATCTTCAGGTCACAGAATTTCATGTTTATATTAAGTTTGCCAAGATTTTTATTTAGAAACAAGCACTGGGTTTTAGTGCATTTTTAAAAGCCTTTGTCTGTTTTGCTGTTGTGAGAGCTGTAACTCTTCTCTGTGTCTGCTCCATTTGGGGTTTACAGTGGCCATCTTCCTATGACACAGTGAACCACTTCTTCCTCCTGGTTTAGATGCTGCTGTCACATGAACAGTATGGTCCCCACCATGTACTGTAATTGTTTTGCCTCAGATAGTTATTAATTTAAAGCACCTTTAGAAATAGCAGGGCTAACTCAGTGTTTCCCAATTCTGGCCCTCTCCTTTCTGCGAAGTCATATTTACACCTCATGCAATTTCTCTTTTGCCTGAGGACTTTAACATTTCTTGTGTGCACATCTTCTGAGAATAGATGTTTTTAAGCTTCTGTATGTACGGAAAAGTCTATTTTGACTTTACTTTTGAAAGGCACTTTTACCTGTTATGAAATTCCAGGCTGAATTATTTTCCCTTTCAATTCTATACAGAGGTTTTGGCTACCGTCTGTCTTACAACATTTCTGAAGAGGAGTCTGCCGCAGTTGCTGCCTCTGCTCTTCCGTGTGTGATATGAAGAGCCTGGCTCATGCTGTTTCATCCCTTTAGGGATCTTTAAATTTTTCCCCTGAGAATTTCTATTGCCACATGTTCAGTTTCACAGTTGCTTATACAAAGGGTGTGATGTGCTGCTGACCCACTGGGGTGTGTTTTCATCTCAGACACTGGTTTTCATGGCCAGTTCAAGTAGAACCTATTTCTTCTGCATCTTTTCTGGCTCTCACTCTCTTATGCTCTCATATATGTTAGAATGTGGTCCCAACGGTTATTTTAAAGTGTTAGTCCTGTGATTATATCACCTGCCACTCTAGATTAGTTTTAACTAACTGAAATGCCTGCTTGTGTGCACACATGATCTTTTTGACTACATATCAGACATTGTGACTTTTATCCTGCCGTGTATTATAGAAGTTAGAGCATTCTTCTCCCATGCTCCCAGAAATAAGACTCAGACTCACAATATATGTACAAATACCTTGACCATACAGCTAGGCTTTTCTCTTATTAGTTCATAGCTTAAATTATCCCATTTATTCTAACCTACATTCTGCCATGTGGCTGATTGCCTGTGCTCAAGTACCATGCATCCATCTTATCACATGTTGCCAGGAGAATCTCCCCATGCATGACTCTATCCCAGAATTCTTTATGCCTCCTGGATGCCCCAGCTACTATCCTACCCTTTCTTATAGGACATAGGTATTTTTAATTGACAAGTGATGCCTCCATACAATACACAAGAGATTCTCTCCACAGTGTATCTTCAATTCATATATCCCTCTATGTTACTTTGTTTCTTTCTGCCTATTCCTCTGGCTTGCATGAAAGCTTGATTAGGAAGAACCAATGTGACATGAACCAGACCAGCCTTTCCTCATGGCAGAGGAGCCCTGCATCCTCTGGTGTGCATGGCAGTTGTCAGGAAAGGCACTGCTCCCTCAAATGCCTCTGTGCACTCTTGCCTTCACTGTCCCTGTCATTCTTAGACCACCCTGGGGTGACCAGCCTTCAACTTAGCTTCAGAAGGTCAGCCAATTCCAGCCACATGGACTTCTGCAGGCTTAGAGCTGTCTTAACATGCAGGGAAGATGGTAGAGGCTCAGCCTGGGAACACCACACACACACACACACACACACACACACACACACACGCATGAAACCCACCTTAAGTCCACCAGATACCACTGGAATCTTATTCATCTCTAATCTGTCATTGCCCATCACCAACCAATATTTAGTATCCTGACCATAATTGTTCCCTATATTTTGACCTTTTTAAGATTTTTTTAATGGTCTTAGTGGGTAATTTGGTACCTGCTACTCTGAGTAAACCAAAAGGCAGAGAGACTGAGAAAATTTTAAGGTCCAATCATATGAAACTTACAAAGACATACAGTTCCAAGTTTATTAATTGCCTCTACTAAATAGAAACAAGTTGTGGTTTCAGAAAATTTCATGTCATTATAATTAACAGTAATATTTTCCTCAGATGTAATGTTAAGTCCAATGATAAATTAATCTTTTGGTGAAAGCGTGAAGATATCTGGTGTTTTGTTTTTCTTAGCATTAAAGTATCTCAGGTCCTGTTTGTGTAATTCCTGTATCAGAGCCGCCTCATTAGATTTAGGGCAGTTTGTCTGAGACAAGGAAAACAGCTAACTACACTCTCCTTTTCCCATAAATCTTATCACTATACTTAACTTTTTTGAGTATATCAAGAAATTATTCTGATGTACAGTGGGGTACAACAACTTGGCTTTCTCTTGTTAAAAGCAGTATGGGCACATTGGCACCACAAGGAAGCAGAGCACTGACTCCATTGCATGAGCATCATCACCACAGAGAAGCAGATCGCCCACCGACTCCATCATGTGAGCATCATTCCCACAGAGAAGCAGAGCACCAACTCATCATGAGAGCATAATTACCACAAAGAAGCAGAGCACTGACCTGTATCACATGGGTAGCATCACCAACCTCTGTCCTTGAGTGAAGTACCCCATGCACTTGCTGCTGCAGAGCCAGGACTCAGGTCTAAGTGTAGTTCCATAGATGCTTCAACTTCATTGCTTTGCAATCCATTTAAGTCCTCTTCACTAACATTCCAAGGATGTTTAATCTTGCCTACCATACTGTATAATCCAAACTTGCTTGTAATGGCCACCAAGCTGCTCAAAGTGTTTTCCTTAGAGCAGTGATTCTCAACCTTCCTAACACTGTGGTCCTTTTTACAGTTCTGCATGTTGTAGTGACCCCTAACAATAACATTATTTTGTTGCTATTTTCTAACTGTGATTTTGCTACTCTTATGAATCATAATGTAAATAGCTGTATGTTATTCCTGTGAAAGGATCTTTCGACCCTCAAAGGGGTTACAACTCACCTACTTTGAGGCATTAATGATTCAGAACCTATCCTGTCAGGGCTGAGATAGGAGCTACATCCCTGGGTTGGTGCAGCTGTAAAGTTTTTGGCTCTCCGTTCTCTACAACCACCAAGTGACACATGCTCTGCTTGCTACGTCATCATGCCCACCATGTTCCACCTCGACAACAGCACACTGCACAGTGACACCATGTCCTACCTGCCCACCATTCTCTACCATGCCCATTATGTGTGCCTTGCTCCACCAAGACCTACCATGTTCACTGCCATGTGCCATGCCCACTGTGCTTACCAGGCTCCATTTCCAAACCCCATCATTCCTGCCATTCTCTACCATGCCACCTCCATACTCACCATGCTCCACTGTGACACCATGGCCTACCAGCCCACCATGCTCAATCATGCTCCGTCTTTATGCCTCACCATCACCATGTTATCATTTCCCACCCTGCCCTGAGGTACCCATCATGTCCATTTCATTCCACTGAGATCTACCATACCTGCCAATGTTCACCATGCCCCCACTAAACTCTGTCATGCTCCCCACACCCCAAGTCTTCCATGTCTTCCATGCTCCCCACACTCCTCAGTTCAGCTAGAGTTGTAGCTAGAGGGATGATGAGGCCATATTCCAAGCTCAGCCCTTAGGCACTGAAGCAAAGCTGTAACATCTCAACACCACAGCCAGGCAGAGGGAGGTTCTCAGCATCCAAGAGTCTACAGTGCTACTGAGTCCGAGCCGCCTGCAATTCAATTCCACATCCTAGGTGGTGAGCTCTGTGGGTCAGGTTCATTACATCCTCACAAAATAACGCAGAAGCCTTGGTCAACAAGAAAGTAGGACTGAAACTAGCAGCCTGAATCCACAACACACCCTCCCGAGGACAGAGGTCTTCGAGTGCCTAAGTAGAATGCTCCTTATCTGCAGGCCCTACATTACTGTCATCCCCATCCCTACCTGCTGAAGCAAAGGCACCATCCCCACCCCTTTTTCCACAGAGGGAAATGAGGGATAGTACCACTGGTTCTCCTGGGTTTCCTGGAGGTTCCTGGACCTTTTAGATGCCATAGTCATGTGAGCCAGCTCCTGTCTGGCACGAACCCCACACTGGCTTCTCCCATCCCTGTGTTGCTTTACTTGGACTCCTGAATTATTTTCAGTCCCATCTCAAAGAAGCCACTCACAGAGGAGCCTTCTCTCATGGTTGGGATTAAGTCGGGGGAATTCCAGCAAGAGCTAAGCCATTGTTTCAAAATAAAACACTACTAGTTTGTTTAACATCGCTGAAATCTTCTTTATGGAACACTATAAGTCCCACACATTGCTTTAGAGAGTGACATGAAAAGTCCTCTTGTGAATTCCACTGTTGCCTTCACTTTCTCTTAAGAGTCTGTTGCATTGAGTTTAGTTTGGGAGCGCACAGCAGCGAGGGTCTGGGTGGTTATTAGTGCTGCTCATAACATTGACTCCAGCTTCATGAATAAGACATCCTGCTTGTGCTTTCTTCTTTTGTTCCTTTTGTTCCATTTTATTGGTTTTCAATTTTTACTCGGCCTTAGCCATAATCTTGTTTAATGATTTTTGTAAGAGTAAAGGGGTAGGAAGCCTCAGACAATGTGTTGTCTTGCCCCAGCCTGTAATGAGGATGGCTATAAAGTTCTAACAATTAAGGCCATGAATTACTGGTGTAATTAGAATGGTCCAGAGAAGCAGCCACACTCAGCTGGGTGCAGAACTCAAAGGCATTGAGTTTTCTGTTTGTGGGGTGTCAAAAGGAAAGATCCCCTGAGCAGAGAGCAAGAAGATGCTAAGAAATTGACAAGGCATACATGAAAGACAGGAGCATGGGGGAACTTACCTGGTCTCTGTGTAGGGAAGACTCCATAATAGATCAGAGCAGCTAAGTTATTTCTGAGGCAGGGGTGAAGTACACATGCCTGGGTCTTCTTAGGTGAGGGATGAAGAGACAGAGCCTTCAACACTGAGGTCCTAGAAGAAGTTGAGCCTATCATATCATGGACATGGATAGAGAGAACCTGGAGGAGCCAAGGGCAGAGCTGAGTGGTGAAACAGTCAGAAAGTGTCACATGGAGTCTAGAAAACAAGATTGGAGGATGAGAGAGAGGAGATGCAGGTAATGGTGACCTCAGGATATCTGGGGTTGAGTATTTACTCTCTGTGTGAACTTGCTTGAGCCATAGTGCCCAGACATAATACCAAAGAAAGTGCCTCATGAGATACACATCTATAGACTGAAGCAATCAATCAGATGAAGACCAAAACCAAGCAAAAGACTGGCCTGCACTTATGTGGTATCCTTGAGCAGAGACCATGGCTATCCTGAGTCTCCAGCTTGCCAGCTTCTGAGAGGGGACTTTCCAATTCAGCCCTGCTGAGTCTCTAGCCAAGCATACCTCTAAGGCAGGACCACCTACTTCTGTAAAGAACCATGACCAGTACAGGGTGTGGTGGTTAGTCTCCGCTGACGGTGTGACTAGATTTGGAATCATCTAGGAGATACCTCTCTGGGTGTTTGTGAGGGAAGACCCACTCTGCATATGGGTGGCTCCATGCTTTGGCCTAGGGCCCAAGGCTATATAAAAAGGAAAAAAGGAGAAATTTAGCTGAATATCAGCAGTCTTTTACCCCCACCCTTCTCTCTCTTGTTTCTTAACTATGGATGCAATGCAATTGGCCACCTCACACTCTCCTGCTGCCATGTTCACCCTACCATGATGGACTATCCTCTCAAATAATATGTTCTTCCTAAATATCTTCTTTCGTTTAGTTGGTTTTGTCAGTTACTTGGTCACAAATAGTAGAAGAGGAACTAAAACTCAAGGTGAACAGAGGCTCCCAGAGGCTATAGGATAAGAAGGATATCCACGTAGATACTAAGTGGCCAAGAGTGTTAGATACACCATGGGGCCAAGTGAGGGGTGCACTGGATGATAAGCTGTCCTACCAACTATGGTGATGAGAAGTGATGGACAAAGATTAGCCTTGAGAGGCCAAGGCCTACAATTTTTATCTCATCCCTCCAGTACTTTGTATAGGGTCGCATAGCAAAGGTTTGGATATTTTCCTGAGACTCAGCCCTGAATCTATTTTGAGCCCTGAATGTCAGTTCACCCTACTTTATGTCCCACTGGAATGAGAGCTGTTGCTGTCTGTGATCTTTCCATTGCTCTCCTGGGCTGTCTCTTCTTCTGTCAGTGCAGCTGTCTCTAGATGGAAGGAAAGTAGATAAGTTCTCACCTACAAATACTTTTTTTTCTCCTATAGGCTATGTTTCCCTCATTTGGGAGGATACCATGTGATCTTTTGTTGAGCACTGAACATCTGAAAAGGCAAATGCCCTTCCTTGGCCTCTAGGGTCTGGCTCTGTATGGGGAGATTCTTACTGAGCCCCAGAAGGTTGAATGTTGGAGAAATATGCTCAACTTTTTCTAGGCATGCTCATCCCCAGGCATGTACATTTTTTAAAATTCTTTCCATATACATGGATGCTTTTACATGGTTTAATTTTCCATGAGAGTTTAACTCTGCTTTTTTCCAGAGGCTGGATCTTTTGCTTGTTGTTTCTGTCCCTCCAGCATCTACATAGGCTTCAATCATTGTCTTTGGCTACCTTTTAAGGCTTCTAGGCAGAGACCCATAGTATACATCTATCCCATTCTGAGCTCCAACTGGGGAACTACAGAAGCAGTCCCCTGGGAGCCCAGGTAGGGTGAGAATTACTAATAACCTCTGTACTTCCTTTCTAGACCATGGGCTTGGACATTGGTAATCTCTCACCTCTGTGGCCAATGCCTGAGAAAATAATAACTGAGAGGAGGGGTGGTTTATTCATCTTGCTTAATGCTTCCAGAACTTTCAGTCGATGGACTTCTGGCTCCATTGCTTCCAGACATGTGCTCTTGAGAGAGAACTCTGTAATGGAGAATCATGCTCAAATAATGCTGGTAACCATATGGCAGATCGGAGGCAGAGACATGGGAAGGGGCAGGAACAGGAACAAGATGCCTCCTTCAAAGGCAGTGACTTACTTCCTCCAAGCAGGCCCCCCCTCCTGTTAGCCCATTACCTATCAATGGGTTAACTCATTGATGAAGTTGGAGCCTTCATGATCCAACATTGCCTCTCAATATTGTCAACAGCTGGGGACCAAGCTTTCCAGAATGAGCCTTTGGGGGCTATTTCCCATGCAAACCATAACAAGTGGAACCTGAATAGCTTTCTCCTTGCTATCTACTTAAGACAGGGAGAGATGGGGGCAACAGGAGATGGAGAGCCCCAGTTCTTCCTGCTCTTTCCTGTGTGGAATTTTGTAGATTGAACACTTGTTTGGTTGCTGCAGGTGTTTGACTGGTTTCTGGAATTCCCACAAGCCATCGCTCTCAGTCTGCAGTTGTAATATTTCTGTGATGGAACAAGAACACACACACACACACACACACACACACACACACATGCATACACACCTTGAAAAAGCAACGCTTTTTAAAACAAGGCATTGGCTCTGACTTTTGAATACATTAACATCACAGTTCAGAGCCCAGTAAAGTTTTCAAACTTACTGAAAAGTGCCAACATGAGTATGCTGTTTCGTTTTGAACTGAACTTGACACAATTATAATCATCTAGGAAGAAAATCTCAATGGGAAATTATGTAATGGGGGCTGGAGAGATATAGCTCAACAGTCAAGAGCACTGGCTGCTGCTCTTCCAGAGGTCTCAGGTTCAATTCCCAGCACCTGCATAGCAGCTCACTACTGTCTTTAATGGCTGTTCCAGGGGCCTGACACCCTCACACATACATGCATGCAGTCAAAACACCAATGTACATAAAATAAAAGTAAATTATACAAAATTTTTAAAAAGAAATTCTGTAATGGGCATACTTATAGGGAATTATCTTCATTGTTAGTTGATATAGAAGGACCTAGCCCACTATAGATGTCACCCTAAATGGTATAAAAGGTAAAAAAAAACACCAACGAATAAGCAGGTTGCATGGGTGTGTACTTTTCTCTCTGCTCTTGGATGTGGTATGACTAGCTACTTAAGTTCTTGCCTTCACTTCACAGAACGGGCCATAACATGGAATTATAAGGCAAACAAACCCTCTGCTCCCCTATGTTTCTGTTTGTCAGCATGTTTTGTCACAACAGAAACCAAGCTAGGACAATAGGCTAATGTTTAAAAATAAAATTGTAAGTGGATCAGCTCTGCTGGAGATTCTGACTGTGCTGATGACCCTCCTTCCCTGTAGCCTCTGCTCCTCCAAAGGCCAGCGATAAAGGGAGGATCACTTCCTTGGGTGGGTGTGGGGTGGGGAAAACAGACTCACACATCAGGCAAGTTTATGTCCTTTCTAAGAGTGGATTGATGATCCACTCTAAGTTCCCAATTCCATTACAACTGAGTCTGTGGAACTGAGAACCCTGCATGTTTTAAGGGGTTTTGATGACAAGTAATTGCACATTTACACATATATCTATAGAAGGAAACAAGCAGGAAGCAACCTGTTGTCTCAGCTATGACTTTGAAAAATAAAGTTTTTACCCTTAAGGTTAAAATCACTGTTTCATCCCCAAATTGTGTCCCTCCTTTACTTCCTATGGGCCTTTGCTGAGTGGAACTTAAAAAACCATTGGTGTTTCAATAAAATTTATTTTGAACCTCATGTATTTCATTATATAGAAATGGCTTGCAGGCTGCTTACCCTAATTACGGAAATGACACTATTAACTGAGTGTCTTCCAGCAGATGTAATGGCATTACCTATGGCTAGCCATACAGAGCAACAGCCAAAGATGTTCTTCTGCATGAAAGTTAGGGGTTCAAAGTCATTCCGAGGTCAATTACACACCTGCTTGGCTCATTCTCAGCTGTTTCATGTGGCCTTAGTTTTGCTGGTTTTAGCTTACAACCTATTAAACCTGATAAAATTGAAGTATGGGCTCCCTGGGTCATCAACGAATACAAAGCACTCTCAGGCAAATGAAATGCTTTGAACAGAAATATTTACTGCACTTTAGTGAGAGGTTTTCATAAAATGTCTCAAGCTGTGCTTGCTGTTCTTTGTAATGGAACAAGCCAAACCCTTCCTAAGTGAGCTAACTCTGAGTTCATTCTTAACAGGAAAGAAGCCATTTCCAGCCCCACCCTCACCCCCACTCCCATGCAGAGAAGTGCCAGCATCTAGAAGCTTCTTAGCACCAAGGAATGGGGACAAGTTCTCTTGGTGTAATATCAAGGTAGGGACAAACGAGAGATGACAGTCAAGAATATTTCCAGCTGGCATGCTTAGGGCGTAAGGCAAAAAACTCCTGCTTCCTGCTGTTCCTTTAGACAACTGGAAGCATTTCCCTCCAAGACAATGCAAAGTATGCCCTCCAGGGCAGACTCTGTTGTGAAAGTTGGGTGTCTTGGCCCTTGATCCTTGGATAATGAGACACGCGTCTAAGCAGAGGGCTTCCTCACTCCTAACACTCTATTCTGGTCCCTGTATACAAAAGAGTAATCAACCAAGAGACCATAAAGCAGCACCATCCTCAGCATGCCAGAGCTGATGGTACCCAGGGCTGAGGACTCACAGCACAAACCAACATACTCAAAGGAGGCAGGTTGCTGGTGCTGTTTACCAGCTGGGTATTGCAGGACAGCTTATGGATATATGGCGTTCAGAGATGGGCCTGTAGCCTGGCAAATTACAGTGAGACCACTTTGTCACTCCAGGCCTGAAGACTGAGCAGGAAGGAGAGGAACAAGGAAGGCAGGTGTGCTGAGGGCTGCCCGAGTGCTTTCTCCAGTGAGGTGTCAGTCATAGCCAGCTTAAAGTAGATCTGCTTGAGAAAGGAGGAAGACAAAGGACACTGATTATTGGGTTTTGTTGTCAACTTGGCATAAACCTAGACATTATCTTGGAAGAGGAACCTCCTTTGAGAAAAAAAAAAAAAAGTACCTCCATCAGATTCCCTCTAGGCATGTCTGCATCTGCAGGGCATTTTCTTGATTAATGATTGATGGGGGAGGGGGTAGCCCCTGGTGGGTTATGCCAGCCCTGGGAAGGTAGTCCTAACTTGTACAAGAAAGCAAACTGAGCGAGCCTCGAAGAGCAAGGCAGTAAGCAGCTCTCCTCCATATCCTCTGCTCCAATTCCTATCTCCAGGCTCCTGCCTTGAGTTATTGCCCTGACTTCCTGTGATGATGGACAGTGATGTGAAAGTGTAAGCCAAATAGACCCTTTCTTGCCCAAGCTGCTGTTGAGATGTTTTATTACCTCTATGTAGGACAGACACGGGCATTGAGTTTCATGGTCTTCTCTGCTTCTGATCTGGGATGACTGGTTCACCCTAATTTGCTGGGACTTTCCAATGCTATAACTGAAAGTCTTAGGTCTCAGGACACTGGAGTAATAACTCGTCTGACCTCCTCCTGCAGCTGAGCTGACCCGAGTAAGAACAGAGGGCAGGGAACACAAGGGTGGACGGCAGATAGCCTCAGCATATAAACCAGATGGAAGGGACAAGCCAAACAAAGCTGTCCTTGAGATTCAGCAAACACCCCTAACATACTGAAAAGTAGAGCTGTCAGATGAACTGAGGCTTGCATACTCTCTACACAGACTGATGCAGCTCAGTATCTGCCCCATTATTTCAGATTACCAACCATTGAATTAACACTATTTGTCATGAAATATCCAGGTTCTCAAAATTCCTTGGCACTCACTATTTCCCAGAGTAGCAAGTGTACTAAAAGCAGTGTCTCTCCTCCCCTCCCTGTCCCATTCACAAGCACTTAGAAAATGTCTACATCCTGACACACAGAATGTTCTGGAACCATTGCTACTCATTAGGATTCTGTGTAATTCTGTGTCTTGGTGGACATAGTTTGTAGCCATCCACTTTCTCTGACGTGTGTTTTAGTCAGCTGTAAGAATAAAGCACTAGCCAGGCGGAG
>JADRCD010199777.1:10087-18891 GCA_019843815.1 Montemys delectorum
GCTAACCCCTGGAAGAGCACAGCAGTCAGGTGTCTGGCCCTGGACAAAACAATGGTGACCACTTATTTTTTCCAAAAGCTGCACAGATACTGGAGCCAGAGAAGAAAGAGACAGAAAATATTCCTTTAAAAGCTTCATTTTTTTTTTCTTCTCAGCTCCGTGAAAGACTGTTTGGACCCTATAAAGTGAGAAAGATTTCATCTCCTTGTTACTGAAATGCAGATGACTAAGTGGCTCCTTAAAGAAAACAAAACAAAAACAAAAAAACTCACACGCATCAATTTGTCAGTCTTAATGGGTCTATGTTTAAATGCTCACATTTTTTTCTTTAAGTTCTCGAGGACATTAATTAGTGCAGTGGCCTGAATGTAAGAGCTGGTCTTGCCTCTCGGTGAAGACGTCACGCGGGTTTCTGAATCTACAATGTTGCTTCCCACTCTTAGGAGGTTACTAAGGTTAAACATAGGATCTGGCACTTATGGGGGTTCCTTCCTTCCTCGTTCTTAACGCCCAGTCCAATAGCCAGTGCTGGAAAAAATAGAAAGGGGTGAGACCAACAAGAGATTCACAAGTGGAGAGGTGCCTCAAGCGCATAATCCAAAAATAGTAGCTCTCTTTAATTAATGTTGCTGCATAGTAACTGACCTCAAACTGATGGTAAATGTAAGTAAGGGTAGAGCACTAAGTTTGGGGTGGTTTCTGAGCAAAGGCCTTTAACCTTTGCTGTGTGAACTGCAGTGAGGCTCCAAGACATACAAGCCGACCTCGTCTCATGCACACCGGCTCCACACACCCTCCCTTAGTCTGCCGCTCTCTCCTGCTATTCGTGTTAGCTCCCCATGCACAGCTCTGACTTCCCCATGCTGTAGGATTCAAGGGCCGTAGGGGGAAAAAGAGCTATCCAACACTGTACTTTCTGTTTCAGGTCTAGTCTCCTAGCACAGCGCCTGGTACACAATCTGTTTTGCTTTGTTATTGTTTGAGACAAGGTCTCACCCTGTGACTCTGGACAGCTATGTAGACTAGGCTGGCCTCATATCAAAAGACACCTGCCTGTCTCCACTTTCCTTAAAGACTGGGATTAAAGGTTTATACCAGCAGTCCAGGCTGACCTTGAACTACAAGTAATCCTCCAGCCCCAGCCTTGCGTGCTGAAATTGCAGACCTGAGTTACCATGGCCAACAGTAAGACCGTTTTTTGAGACGTTCTGGATAGAACCTCACACCAGTGGGCAAACACCACTGCCTCACGATGACTTCATAAATACTTCGTTGAAGGGGAGAAGTAGGGTCCATGGCCCTTTTAGCACTTCAGTGATACCTTAAAAATGAAAGCTCTATTATTCTTTTCAAATTTAATGAAGAATATCTACTGTTTACTGTTTCTCTAGAGAGGAGCCCATTTTTAAATGCAAATAAAAACCATAGCTGTGCTGGTTAGGTAGTGACAACCAAAAGCTACCACCTGCGGTGATCACCAGGTTTTGCTGTATCTCTGTTGAGGGGTGTGTGTGTGTGTGTGTGTGTGTGTGTGTGTGTGTGAGAGAGAGAGAGAGAGAGAGAGAGAGAGAGAGAGAGAGAGTGTTGATTTATAGAATTGTTTCATGTGGTAATATAGAAGTGTCCAATTAGCCCTTTAGGACTGTTCTTTTAGAGCCAAGACCACCTGGCCCATAAGTCTTTACAGGATCCTGAGCTCATGTATGGACATCAGGCATTCTATTAGTGTGTGTGTGTGTGTGTGTGTGTGTGTGTGTATTTGGCCTTGAATCACTCGCAAGTTAGGCACACATTCTATTGTTAAGCCACACGAATTTTTGTGATTTATTTATTTTGCAATAGAAAGCAGTAGAGGATATATATTTCTAAAATTAAATAGGGTTGATTAAATTCCTATTAAGTAATCTGGTGTCTTAAGACAGTGGCTCCCAACCTTCCTAACACTGTGACCCTTTAACACAGTTCCTCATGTTGTGATGACTCACCAACCATAAATTTATTTTCGCTACTACTTCATAACTGTAATTTTTGCTACTGTTATGAATCATAATGTAAATATCTGTGTTTTCCAATAGTCTTAGGCTACCCCTGTGAAATGGTCCTAAAGGGGTTGCAACTCACAGGTAGAGGACCACGGTCTTTGGAAGCCATACCATGAAGGTGAGTGATCTACCAGGGGCCAAGAGCACGCCTCCCTAGCTTCCTGGTTCTAAAACACTACCAGCAAGTTTTCTCCTCCAGAGATACACAGACGTGTGGGCTGGAAATCACTGTCTGAGGTACCTGCCTTTTTTAGGACCCAACACAGGGACACAGAATAGTTTTGTTCTTTGTTTTTACATATAAGAAAATTCAGCTGCCTTCCATAACTGAATTCTCCTCAAAGAAATGTCGATGGGCTGATCTTTTCAAAGCGGTTATGCCACTGTGGATAACCATGTGAGTAGCCATGGGAGGCCTTCCCCCAGACGCTGCTGGTTTAAGAGACTATGAGATGAGGCAAGACTCACAAAGAGCTAAAACAACAGCCACAGCTGGTTAAAAACAGGTAGGAGAGGAGGTCACCATAGTGTAAAAGGAAAACGGGTGGTACTTGAGATACTCAGTCTGCCGCTGCATCTTCCTCAATACTCCCTGCATCCGTACTGCCGTGCCTAGGCCAGGCACCGGGCCTCTCGCTGCCCGCTCATACCTTCCCAGTCCCATTGCCATCAACCGTGTGAGGGTCTCAGATCGGCCTGTGTGGAAAGAGAGCCCTTGCAGGTTGCGTGCCTCTAGCATCCTCTCCAATCCAGCTGGCTTGCGTTCTCTGTGCCGGCCAGCCAGGCTGGACTCCTCGGTCCCTCTTCCCTAGGCTAACTCTGCCCCTCCTCTGGAGCAGGCTTCAGTCTACTTCCGGGGTACCTTCCTGACCTCACAAATACCTCCCTTGCAGCTGCATTCTTCTCCCACCGCAGCGCTAGGCACATTTGTCTGTGCTGGCTGATTCTGGATCCCCCCATACCTCTGACACCGAAAGTCAGAAGACCCTCTTCCTCCAGGACCTGGCCTATATACAAACGTTATCATCTGAATATGAAATGTCTCCCCCACGGGCCCACATTTATTTTATTCATGTGCATGAGTGTTTTCCCTGTAAGTATGTCTGTGAACCGCTTTCATGGCCAGTGCTAGATGAAGCGAAAAGAGGTCATCAGATCCACTGGAACTGGAGTCACAGATGGTTATTGGCCACCAAGTGGGTGCTGGGAACTAGATCCAGTTCTTCTGGAAGAGTTAGCTGGCACTCTTAACCACAGAACCATCTCTTCAGCCCAGGCTCACATTTTAAATGCTTAGTCCCTATCTGGAAACTTCAGCAGGTGGGCAGTAGTTGGAGGAAGTAGATAATGTGGATAATGTGGGTCAGCTCTTGAGGGCATCTCACCCTGACACTCAAATCCGTCAAGAACAGCATCCACTATAAACTCCACACCATGATGCTCTGACCAAGCACCTGGGCCATGCAACCACAACTAAACCCCTAAAACTACGAACCTCTTCAAGTCTTCCTCCCTTGTGAGATTTCTGTCAGGTATCACAGTTAACACTGTATAAACATGATCAGTACACTAAAATTCATATAAATTAATAGTTGATTTATTGTCTATGTTCAGTAAATGATGGCCAACTTAAAAAAAATTGTTCACTTAATACCAAATGCAAAAACAACAACAACAACAACAACAAAAATTCAAGTTGGTCCTTAGCAATGACAACCAACACATTCCTTTCCAACATTTTACTGTGCCAAACAGGCAGAGGTTTTAAGGCAAAGCTAAACATCTCCACTCACATTACCCCTCCCCTCAATTCTCCATGTTTTTAAGCCACTAATTTACTCATTGGTCATGCCCTTGAAATATTTCTTACAAAAGGCATTTTCAGATTCCAATGACATGGACTTTCATCAGTTAATTTTTAATCGAGCCAAATACTAAACGCTCACATTAACCAGATAAAGCTACTGATTTGCAGTGACAGCTTGTGTTATTCTCACACACAGGCCAAGCATGAAATAGAAAACTAATAACCCTTAACTGTGTTCTCAAAGTATCATTTATGGGAAAGAAAACTACATTCAAAGACAACTTGTGCAATGGCTGTCACTGCTTCCCCTGTGCTGCAAGCTGTTGCAGAGCAGGCGAGCTCATTTTCTCACGATGTGGGCAAGCTTAAGATCCCTCTGTCAGTGGATGTATTCATTAAGAAGGAATCTGGCAGGTTGGACAGGGCACAGATAGTCTGGGGGCCAGGCCAATTATCTGGGTGTCCTTTATAATTTGAAGTTTCTGAATTCACTCAAAGATAAGCCACTTGAAGAGGGGCTGGCAACGGGAAAGAGGCACAGATGGCCATAGAAGAAGAGAGGGAGGAAGGGGGGAGGGGAGTCAGAAGAGGATTTGTGGTTTCATTCATGGGGACAAATCTGCGAGTCCCCAGAGAAGTATGGTCAACCTTCATTACAAGTAAACAAATCATCTGATCGTTCTTAAGCAGATGATAAATGATGAGCAACAAGGCTTTAAAGTTGCTGTATGCCAGGAGATGAGGGTTCTCAAAACACAGATTTCTCCAGTTCTCAAAACCACAGATAGGCTGTGAGTCTGGCTTAAACCAGAACAGTCCAAATGCAGCCTAAACTACTGGGCCAGGACTGTTACTGGTGACAGCCCTGCTGGTCAGTATCTTTAGAAATTAAGTCTTAAGTTCTCTAAACTTTGGGAATGCTGACTTTCAGCTTCAACGGGCTGCTGGATTTTATCATTTATCTTCATGACTTTGGTACAGTTCTCTTAATATTTCAGTGAGCACACTAATCAGAGCTCAACTCCACCTTGCTCCCTCCTCGAGAGCCTAGCACAAGCCTTGCTTTCTTTAATGATAAGGTGATGAAAATCTCAGACATCAGGCAGGCGCGGTTTGGGTTAGATCTGAAAACAGGAGGAGAGCGAAAAGAAAGTATTTATCACCTTCATATAAACAGAGAGAATGTGACCAACACAATGTTGGTATGTAAAGAGTAATATCTGAGGAATGTTTAGTGCAAAGCAAAATCCATATTTATAAATCTATATTTATATTATACTTTAAAATTTAAATTTAAAAATCTAAAACCTAAAAATTTAAAAATCTATATTTATATTATGCTTCCTTAATTCAAAGAAAAAGATACAAAGAAATTATAGGTATGTTGTCTTCTTTTGTTTTTAATAAATATTAACTAAGAAGAAGGATGTAACAGTTGGGCACAGATCACTCATTAGAAGAATAAGACTTGCCAGTTAGGTTCACTAGAATCACTTTATTAATTCATTCTTTTCATAAATGTACTGTTTATTATAAAGCACTTATTGCTATGTATTCAAGATTCTATCTTGAATTTAATGGGATAAATTAGTTCACAGGGAAGTTGCAGACTCCCAAAGTTCCTTGAATTTAGATCACAAATGGAGGGCCTTAGCAGCTAACAGGACAATACTAGTTCATCTCAAGTTAAATTATATAGTTTAGGCACAAAGGCAGTTAATTCTTCACCCTCTTTCCCCTGGAGCACCTGATACCTAGGTCTCACTGCTTCCTTGGCTCTTCCACTTGGACATCCTCATAAGGGCCCAAGATGAACTAGTTTAAAGTCAGTCTCATTACTTCTACCCACCATGCAACATGGCAATGGGCCTTCCTTCCCTTCTCTGGAAGACAGTGTCTTTTTCTTTTCCAGCCAGCTGGTATACTCCTCAAGTCCTCTGATTCTTTCTGTCCTCCATTCCTCTTGGAATCCAAATCTTTTGTTACTACATCTACCCAGCCTTTTCCATTTCCCCATTCCCATGAGTGCGCTTTACACTCCTACCTAGCACCAAGCATCATCAGTCCAGTCTTTCTATAACATATACATCCTGCTCTGTCGAAGATCCTTTCAACAACTATCAAGCTATATACACCTGTGATGGCTATTCCCAGTTGTCACCTTGACTATATTGGGAATGGACGGCAATCCAGAAATCACAGCACACCTGTGATCAGGATTTTGAGACTGGAAGATACAGGTTTTTGGTCCAGATCTTGAGGAATAGTGGTCAAGAAAAGATTAGGCCCAGGCAAGGTGGTACATACCTTTAATCTGGGCCATACCTTCTGCCAGAGCCCTACGCAAGGATGATGAAAGAAGGAAGAGTCACTCTTCTTTACCTGTTTTGCACTTACTTGCCAGCACATCAGTTGGAACCTACCTCTTCAGGATTCCAGCTTACATAGGAGACCATCTGAAACACGTAGCCCTTGTGGGACTGAGCGACTACTAGACTCTCAGACTTCCCATTCACAGCTGCCCATTGTTGGGTTGGTTGGACTGAAGAGTGTAAGTCATTCCAAAAATTTCCCTTAATAAGTTCTGTGACTCTAGAGGTTCCTGATTAATACAAAACCTCTCTCAGTTTAGGACAGAAGGCTACATTTTCAGATGAGGTTAGTCCCAGAATAGTCTTGCTACCCTAATCAAGCCAGAACTCCCAGTTCAATACACAATCCACATATCCTTGCCTGCTTGGTAGCTCTGGGTCCCACTGCCTTTAAAAACTCCCTACCCACACCTCTTTCCTATCTGTTCTCCAAAATTTGCTTCAAAACTATCTCCCACATGGAACTCTCCTGAGGTCCCTTCTAACTAAAGTAGCTCTCTGTCAGCTAAAAACAATGAGAGCATGGCTACTGACAGATTAGTCCCAGTCCAGATGTTTGTTCTATAAAAAAAACCTTATTTAACCAAAACACCTAGCACTGATCATTTAGTACGTAGGTTTCTAGTAAATGTTTTCCTCTGTGAACAAAAAACGTTAGTGTGTGTATTTCCCTAAATAACAAGATCCTTTGAACCCATCTGTGCCCAATATTGTTGTAGATCCTGGGAACTTGATGTTAAAGTTCATGGGCAGCTACTCATTTTTCTTAACACTTCCTCAGATAATCTTACTCTTATGCTTCCATTTCAATGTTTAGTAAGTGGCTCTGCCTCAATATACTTGTAATTTTGTTGTAATATACTTTCAAACTTCTATTCTCAGTGGGGGGGGGAAAAAGAACACTGGCAAGAATCCAAAGAGGAAGTGGCTAGGTAATAGCCCTGGAGTTGTAAATGTAGAGGTGCCAGAGCTGCCATCCTGCATGAAACTATTTTTCCCCACCCCAAGAGATTAATCAACATGTCCAGCTGATGACATGACTCAGGTTGACTTTATTTCTATCCTAACTGTAATATGGATATGTACTATAGCCTAGATAAGCACTGATTCAAGAGGCCTAAGCATTTGTCTTCCCATCTTGGAAATTTCAGATACAGCTGAGAGGGGAAGGGTTGGCTGCGGTTCAGCTTCAGACTTAATAACATAGATATAAAATTCATCGTGCTGCAAAGCGGACGTCTTAGCTATATACTATGGAGAGCTGGAAAGAGAGCAAAACCCAACCTACAACTCGAACCCCTTGTTTGGGGCACTACATATTAACACCTGTAAATGGCCCATTATTCTTTACAGCTTAGCTGTCTTCTTGATAGCTTAAAATGGAGAAATACAGCAATTGGAACTGTCATAAGAAAAGACATATTGGTCTCAATGGAAAAAAAAAAGATGTCTACTGAAAAATTAAAGTTTCTCTTAACACAGTGGGCTCTCCATTTGTTTTCAGGAGATGTAATAAAGAGCAGAGTAGAGTTGGTCATAAGCTTCTGAGTCATGATGCTGAAATCCCAGAGAGCGGATTATTAACTAAACGGAGAAGAGTCTCTAGTCCTGGAATCAGAACACAAAACAAACAGACAGACAGAAATGTAAGGTTGCCTAACGGTTTGCTGTTGAAGTCCATGCTCACAGGTGATGTGTAAAAGAGGGTGTGTTCAGTTTCATGGTTAGCCTCTTATGAGATGAGCTGCATCACCCAAGAAAGCTGCTCAAGATGCAATCCAGAGTGGCTACACCAGCATGTCATCGAGATCCCATTTCAAGCATGTGGATGGGTGGGGTTGGAAAGAGGTCCTTCCGGTAGGTTATCCTAGTTGCCTTAGTCAAGGCATTTGCCCGCTGGAATCACACTGCAGGGATCCCTGGAAGAAGAAAAAAACCTATGCCATCTGATACTCTCCTCTGCTCAGGTTGGGATTTATGATCTCTGGAGTCAAGGGGCAGCACCTGCCAACAGAATTTTTACCTGCCTTTCTGCCAGTGGCAAGATCTGAGTCTGGCGAGCTGTACTGTGGCTTTAGTAAAATCTCACCACTTCCTACCTCCTGGAAGAATCTAGAGGAAATGCCAAGCTCTCCGTGTGAATCCTACCCCTCAACTGTTGCATGGTGGCAAGGAGCTAACCCAGGGTGCCTATGAGAGGGGAGTCTACAAAGCCTTAGGGAGAGAAACCACCATTAAAATCATTAAAGTGTCATGCTCACGGGAGGAGGCCAGTGCTGGTGCCACCTGCAAGCAGACCTTGTTAGAAGAGAAAGAACTGTTTAATTTTAAAACTTTCCCCATCTGCATTTAAAGGAAGAGGCCCACTGGGTACCATACACTGTTGCTTAAGAACACAGTGAGAGTATAGTATGGTTCCCTGTAAATTGTGAATGACATTTCAGAAGAGAAATATCTGATAATAGAAAAGTACCAGGACCAAAACCAAAGCAAAAGAGAAGCTTTTTCTTCCTCTCTAAGGTGGGGGGAGTGTGGTGGGGGAGTGTGGTGGTGGAGTCTGTGGTGGGGGAGTGTGGTGGGGGG
>JADRCD010199779.1:0-44078 GCA_019843815.1 Montemys delectorum
TTTTTTTTTTTTTTAACTTTGAAGAAACCAGACAGCCAGGTGCTCTGCTCTGTCAGCTCAGATGCACAGGCTTCATCTGTTCATAAAATCCACCCGAGGACTTAGTGACCAGAGGACACTCAGCCTAAGATCCAGAAAGAAAAGAGCAGAAAGACTTTGTGCTAGATTTAGGGCCAAGTGTGATCCTTTCTGAATTTTTTTAACTTATGTTTTTAAATTATCTTCCAGCCTAAAATGTGATGGTTATAATAATCACCCACCTGCCGGCCTCTGGTTACAGTTTTCACTGTAGTGAACACACTGTTACTTAGATTGTGCATCTGCACACTAAACGGGTGTTCATAATGACCAGGCAGGTGCCCCTCTCAGTGCGGTGGGTCTGTCTCATGGGTAGTTTACTAGAGTGCTGGCTTATAAGGAAACATAATGAAGTGCAGAAGCAAGGAACATTTTTCTAAATTATGGAAGAATTTTAGAAGGGGTGGATTTCTTTTCTAGTTTCTATGTTGTTATACACCACATTTTGCAACATTAACAAACATGAAAAACCGTGCAAGCAAGGAAGGCTAGATAAAGTCCCTGCTAAATGTCTTTGTCTAGGTTTCTATGTGTGTCTAATTCTGTATAGTCTTTTCTCGGGTTTCTGCTGTCCTGCACCACAGCTCTGTCTGTGTTGGACCTCTATTCTAACTGAAGCTCTTGTCTCCAGGACCCTCCACTCTCCTAGTCTACCTTCTGCTCTGCTGTGCTGCTGTGCAACCCATCCTGCAAATCCTGCCACTCCTAGGAATAGTCAGAATGTGTGTGGAAAGGGGCTGTCCTTAGAAAGGCTCTGACACTTGTGTCTCCGTTCAGGGAAACCTCCTAGGAATAGAGTTGCAAGATGATGCCTCCCCCAACTCCCCTGCCAGAGTTAAGCACCACATCCTCTTTGCTCTGACCCAAAATACCCAGAAAATTCAGAGGTTCCAGCTTCACGTTTTTATCTGTTGGAATTGAGATGAGCTATAGTTAACAGAAAGTTCAGTTCCAGTGGCCACAGCAGATAGTAAGCTGTTTTCCTAGTGCACCAAGAAAGAACTGCAAACACTCCGTGGAGAAATGATTAGCACTCCATCCCCACAGCTGGTGGGGTTGTGGGTACTTCTGGCATTCTCCCTCTGTTGTCCTTAGCAGGCTTCTCTTATATTCTGAATCCCATGGCCATGAGACGGCTCCTTCAACCTCCTCTCTACCATTGACAGAAAGAAGGGCAAAGCATAGAAACAGAGCAAAAGACTGACTCTTAGCCAGAGAGAAACATGCTTCCCATGGTCCTCCTCTTGTAGATTAGAAGCTGCATTCCTCCATGTAAAAAGTCTAAAATCACTGATTTTAACCTGGAGAGTCCCCGTGGAAGAATTCAAGGGAAATGAGGACCTTCCTGTTGGGGGTGATTACTTCATATCTGCCACATCCCCACCCTAAGCTAATCCTGAGACTCATTGTTCATAGAGCCAACCACCTTCCTAACACCTAACTAACTAACTCCCACCACTCCCTAGCTTGATAACCTCAGACTTGGGCAGCTGTTCATCTCATCATTTCCAGCCCTCTTGGAAACTTCCGTAGATGCACCTGTCCGTAGCAGAGCCCCTCTGTACCCATGATTATAATAGTTTATATTTTAAAGAGCTTAAGATATAAGTTCTTACTGTTCAATTTCTGTTAGTGCTACTAAGCCCCCGTCAACCTCCTCCTAAGAAGGAGGTGCACACACAAACTCTCTTCTACCCAACCAAGTCTTGTGATAAACACTCGAGGCATTCTCCCTTGGAATGTGGCTAATTTTGAATATGTAGGGTCTATTAGCCATTTAAAGATGATCGGAGTAAGTAGAAGTAGTACACCCAGTCAGAAGCAACTGGAACAGCCGTGCTGGTAAAGGATGGTAATGACCAGACTGGCCATGGCTTTTGTTTGTTTGGGGGCCCGGGGCGGGGAGCAAAAGGTACTGATAGGTAGTTGAGGCTAGCCTCAAACTCTGTCTACCTACAGCAGCCTGCTCAGTGCTAGCTTACACCACACTGGCCTGGAATGATCACATTCTGCACTGCAGTATATATGCCCTCATACAGTAAATTTTCTACCTCCACCGTTCACCTACCCTGATTAAACTATGTCTATCTTCAGTAATTCCTTTCAGTACCAGCAATCTTTATCCTCCAGACTGATTGCAAAACCAAACAATTCCAGAACATTTTACTGTAAATCCTCATAGCACCAGCAGACCACATACCTCTAACAAGCCGCACAGCTTCCGCCCATCCCCACATTCTGTTTCAGAAAGTTCTTTGGGTATCTCTTTAGAACTTTTCTTTTCTTTTCTTTTCTTTTCTTTTCTTTTCTTTTTTCATTAATTGTGGGTTTTTCTTCCCTTGCACCATCATCTCTGGGTGCTATGAGTTAATGACTGCTATCAAGAGAAAGACTTAGACTTCTCTGATTATTCATCGCACTTGTCCACCTGCTTAGCTCATCAGTGTGCTTCAGCCTCCATCTTTAACCTCCGTTGTGATGTCATATCTGGACCACTTTACATTCAACAGGCTTTTTCTCCCCACCCCCCCAGACATACCTAGCCAAGCAAGCCTCCCTGTGCCTGCTGTCAGGACACTTATGGCACACAAGTGGTGCTTAGAGGAAGTCACACCTAGATCAGTTCCAGTGGAGATTACTTGAGATTGGTCCTGAGAGTGACAGGATGGCTCAAGGATAGCCATGTGGATGCATAGGGACAGGCCACAGTTGTACAGAAGGTGGCCTTCATCACAGACTAGGAACGCTTGGAAAACCCAGTGACACTGGGCTGCACGGTCAGCTGCCCTGAGCCCTTCAGCCTCTCTCCTGTACATCCCATGGTGACCCTTGAAGGTTAAATGTTGCAGAAGATGATGGTAGCAAAGAAATAGAGCACTGGCTTCCCTGCAAGTCTTTAACGAGTGCATTGAGGCTTTTGATGAAACCCAAGTAAATAAAAAACATTTTCCCAGGTCGCCTTCCTTCCTGCTCTCGTTTCCATTCTCCTGTACTGAGCACTTCCTTCTCCACAGTGCTTGAAACTCAGCTGTGCTGTGAGCAGCCCCTGCCAAGAGAAATTATACTTCTTCTTGGTATCATTATTATTATTATTATTATTATCATTATTATTTCTGACCACTGTACTGCATTGGAGCATTGCTGAGGAATGACAAACATGGGGTTCTCAGAGTGACTACTGGAAAAGAATCAGGGAGTCTTGTCTAAAAGAAAAGAAAAAAATATACCGAGATGGAAAATGACAAGGGAAGAATGTAAAAGAAGAAGTAGGTTGGAGTGTATTCCCAAATGAAAATTAGATATTCTGAAATATGAGCTTATCAAAGTATTCAAACTTTTTCCCTATTCAAGTCTGTACTCTTTTTGATGTTTGGTCATCTACCTCTTTTTTGTTGGTTTCTAGAAGTTTTAAAATATGTCCAGATGCCAATACTTTTGCCATATGGTGTGTATCTTTCTCCACTCTGTAGATGCTCTCCTAATGCCCAGAGTAGGTAGCTTTTCTCTGAAGGCCCTGACAGGCAGCCACAAGGCTCCCCATCCTCCTGTGTGACTTGGCCATGGTTCAGAGTCTGACTTCTTGACCCTGGGGTTTCCAAAGACCACTCTGAGTCCATGCATACTGTGCTTCACATTAAGAGGCTTTCCCCTAGGCTAACAAAAACAGTCACAGTATCCAGTTCAGGCACTGTTCCTAAAGTCCTTCAGAGGGCTCTTTCCCTGGACTCTGGCTGTTTGTCACATGACTATGCTGGTCAGTACTCAGGTAAAGTTCAAGGGCAACCTTTTGTAACTCTCTGGAGCCTTGGGTTACTGTAGCTCTCTTCCCCCCTTCCCTCCCCTCTTCTTTTCTCCCCTCCCCTCCTCTCCTCTTCTCTCTCTACCAAAGCCACCGCATTCACCCAGATGCACCTGTCCTTGATGCAGAATGCAGATAGTTTGTTTCAGTCAGACACAGTCAACTGCCACTGAAAACAGAGTTTATTATTTACAGCTGCCAGTAGTGAGGTACATGTCACATCACACAGGACTGCAAAGGGAGGCATCCTGTCAGACTAGGAAGCAGAAGGGATAGATGACCCACAGCCCGTGTTGTAGATTCCATGAGAGGATAAGATGAACCTAGGATTGGCCATTAGAAATTCTAAAGTCTCTGGCCAGTGGTCTCTTGTTGTGTGTACCTGACCCTGGGGTGATTTCAAATGGAAGAAGAGAGCCCTGTCAAAGTTGTCCAAAGAGTAAATAGCTAGGGTTCAAGACTGATGAGTTGCCTTGCATAGGATGATGTGTTCACAGAAGAGTCTCAGTCCCTGACCTACAAAGTGCTGAGAACCGGGAATACGAGCTTTGATTAGATAGCCTGCACCTTGATAACACTTCAGCCTGCCAGGGCAGTAGAAAGGCCAGCTGGAAATGGATGTTGACTGATAAGCTCTCGCATGGGCTATGAGAAGGCCTAACCAATACACAGCAGCCGTGGAGGGGCCTTCCAAGGTCCCACATGTGTGGCTTGAATTCTACTGTTTTGTAGCACTAAATGCATGACTTGCTGCCTTGTATTTGGTATTTGTTAATAAAATCTTGTAGCCAAAAAAATATCTAAACTTTAGCCAGTGTTACTAAAAACCATTTCTGAATTAAATTTGTAAAACAGCCAAAAAAAAGTCTTCCTCATTAAATCTGAAGTATGTCATGTTTCTAGATGTTTCCAGAGACAGAAAGTGTAATCTCTTAATGAAGACTTCTGAATTGTAAAAGTAGCAGCCAGTGTGTTTAAATTGCTTATTTCCAAAAAATTTCTATTGGGAAGATCACAAGTAGATTTTTTATTTCAAATGGAAATAACTTCACATAGCTCCTCTACTTCTGAGACAAATAATAAGGACCTCATTTGCCCTCTTGCCTAAAACAACTGAAAAAAAAAAAAAAAACAAATAAAATGTGAAAACAAAGTTTGTAAGACACTGAATGTTGGACGGTGAAGAGCAGAGATTCTGAGAAAAGAGAAAGCAATGGAGTGAGGTTTCCAGTTGTCTCCTGCTTGATGTTTCCCAGGCTGCAGGGAGGGAGACCGCAAGTGGAGCACTTCTCAGTGGGACAGAGGGCGTTGGTCGTTGGTCGTTGGTCGCGGTCTTATTCTTTGTGATGCATTGGCTTCTGAGGGTCTTGCTGGCCAGGGTAGGCTGCCCCTCCTGGAATTAGCCAAACCGCAGCCATGGCCCTCTGTAAACACACCCTGCTTTGGCAAGCCTGCCAGCCAGCTCATGTGCCTCCTTTACACCCACCAGTACCTAATGTCAGATAGCACTTGGCATCTACAAAAATGGAACATGTGAATTTGCTAAAATGAATTGGACATTGATGTTTGCTCTGTATATTCTAAGGGTTTAACTGTTTGTTGTTTGGTTGGTTGGTTTTTTAATAAAGCTAATGCAGCCTACCTCGGGAGCCAAGAGATGATGCGTATAGTGAAGAGAGATGATGACATCATAAAGGAACTTTTACCTAAGGTAATCACTTTGGGGCTCTCATTTGAGGCATGTCAGTTGATGGCTATAAAGACTTCCTGAGGACAAAGGCTAGAATTGGCTAAGAACTGAATTTAAGATGCTGAAATTACAAATTTAGCCTAAGTTCTTCTGTTACCCTTGGGTTACATGGTATGAGTAAAGCTGATTACAGCTACATAAGTATATTTTGCCACTTGTTTAGTTGAATTTATTTTTAAAATCAGTACTTTCCTGTTTTAGCCATGTATTATGCTAAGAAGTCTCAATAGTGTCTGTAAAACAAATGAGTTATTTTGAAGTATAATAACTTAAATAGTGGGAAAGAACCAACATTGCGTGCGACCACTTAGCTTGTCTTTCTCATTCTCCAACATGTAAGGCTGTCTTGTTGTCACATAAAAAGCAGCTTTCTGGGCTGGAGAAGTGGCCCAGTGGTTAAGAGCACTGACTGTTCTTCCAAAGGACCCAGGTTCAATTCCCAGCAGCCACATGCCATCTTTAACTCCAGTTGCAGGGGATCTGATGTCCTCTTCAGGCCTCCTTGAGCACCAGACACTAGAGCATAGGCACACATGCAGACAAAGCATCCCTACACCATATTCACAAAATAAAATAGTAAATTGTTTAAAAAGCAGCTTTCTGAGATAGCTGCAAACACTGGACTCAGCACACAAATTCATTTGGAAGCACAAGTCTGATGTTGTAAAGCCACCGTGGTTTGGAATATACGCAAACATCCTAGTATGTGGATAGCCATGACACTTCTGGGACATCATCTGTCTGCATCATCCTGAAAAGAGTAGATCTGCACTGTTTGTTTGTTTGTTTGTTTGTTTTAAAGATTTATTTTTATGTGCATTGGTGTTTTACTTGAATGTATGCCTGTGTGAAGGTGCCAGGTCCCCTGGGTTACAGACAATTGTAAGCTGCCTCATAGGTGCTGGGAATTGGACCCAGGTTCTCTTGAGAAATCAGCCAGTGCTCTTAACCACTGAGTCATCTCTCCAGCTCAAGTCTACGGCATTTCTGTTCTATGGCTTTGGTTCCATCAAACCCTGGACCTTGCACATGCTAAGGGCACATGACCTGCTGCTGAACTTTGCCCAAAGCCCAGAACTCTGTGAGTGTTAAAAATCCCACACCCACACAAGTTTTACATGTAGTTAGTATGAATTGAGGTGTTTCATAAGTATAAATTCAAATTAATTTTCAAAACGTTAGTGCCTGGTACTTAGGATATAGATCAGTGGTAGAGAGCTTGCCTGGTATTGTACAAGGCCTGAGTTCAACCCTGGCACAGGCAGGAAAACAGTATCTTAAAAGGAAAATATTTCATTAATATATTGATTACATGTTGACATATTTTAGACATATTGTAGTAAAAATATTTAAAATACATGTAAAGTAATTTTTACTCATTCCTTCATACTCTTTTTAACATCATTACTAAATTTTTCTGAAAGTATATATGAACTTTGCCATATGCTTTTTAAGACAGCACTGACCCAGGACTTTACAGTTGATGTGTAACACTGACATCTGCTGGGTACAGAATGATCCTGATGGACGACTTACTCCGATAGAGCCTGCAGGTCAAATCCCAGAGCGCCATGACATCGAGGTCTCTTCTTAAGCTGTGAGACATTAGACTGAAGCTTGTCCACAGGGTAATTCATAATTCTGTAACCTCCCAATACAACTTTCTGAAAGCAGGCACTATATGTGTTGCTTAAAAAAGATTTTACAATATTAAAAATATCCCCTCTGACAGGACCTTGGAAGATGCCACGTCTGTTTGGTTTGCACCCATAGCAGTCTTTATGTTTCTTTTTTTTTTTTAAGATTTATTTATTTATTATTTGTAAGTACACTGTCTTATTATTTGTAAGATGCTGTCTTCAGACACACCAGAAGAGAATCCGATCTCATTACAGATGGTTGTGAGCCACCATGTGGTTGCTAGGATTTGAACTCAGGACCCTCGGAAGAGTAGTCAGTGCTCTTAACCACTGAGCCACCTCTCCAGCCCAGTCTTTATGTTTCTTAAGCACCAGCTGTCTAGAGATAGAAATTTTGAATGAAGAAAAAGCTGTTACTAGCTAGACAGAGAAAATTGGGCAGGGAGGACGTGCTCTCCAGGGCTCGCAGACATTTCCAGCACTAAGGCTGTGAAATTACCAGAAAACAGCATTTTATTTTGTAGTTAAATTATAACTGAGTCTGTTTTCAAAATGCACTTTAGTTCTCAAGGTTGGAAGTTTGTAAAAAAACAAAACAAAACAAAAAAAACAAACAAAAAAACAGTTCAACTGCTTTATTGTAAGATTGGCAGATGCCCGCTTCCAAAATTCACACTTGGGGAATGACGGGGCCTGTCATGTTAGAGCTGGTCCTACCACCTGGGGAAGCCAGCTGCTGTAAAATACTACTCATTCTGGAGCCTGTTTGTGTGTTTGTGCTCAGAAAGAGGTCAAAGAAAGGTGCTAACTTATTCCTGTGCCGAGTTAAACCCATATGCAACGAGTAATCATTCCCAGATAGAGGTCTGCTCATGGCAACCGTGACAGGGCTGGAAGTTTCCTGAGACCTTCTTGAGAGAAACCTGGGAATATTCTGGTGGCTAGTCAACATTTCAAGGTGAGTACTAACACAGGCTCAGGAATAAGCTGTCCAACTCCAGGGAACAATTGTGCCCCTGGGACAGTAACATTAAATGTACTGGTAGAATTGAAAGCAAATAGTGTGTTGTTCAGCCTAGTGGGATGCAGCTCCCTTACTATGACACACTTACTCCTCACAGCTAGTCACTGGATGCCTTCTACCAGCTAAAAAGAAGCTCTCTACGCACATAGGTTTGTCCCACTTCCTCAGCATTCCTAAGCGAAGTGAAGTACAGACACAAGACCACTTCATGTGACATAATGAAAAAGGAGGAGACATGCTGGAATTTAATTGCGATAAAGGTGGCTCAGCATAATGTGTCCCCATAGCTTAGGAAAGTACGGGAACTTAACAGGGCACATCGCTCTAGGAAGGTGGGCATTGTCTCCCCGCTTCCAAGGCTCGCTTAGTCAAAGCTGAAAACCCTGTTCCTGAGACTGCATGGCCTCTCCTTTAGATGCCGTGGTCAAGGATGCCCTTGGCCATCTCTCTACCTGAGCAAAGGAACTCGGAACATTCGCACCTATTCACACTGCCCGGTGTGAAGTTTTTGAGCCAGCATTGATGCTAAAGCCTTTTTCACATTTTTCACTTTGTTCAACTCAAAAATTGCAAACAGTATTTTTGTACCATCTAGCCAAGAAGCCACTCAAAAACTACTCTAAAAGTAGTCTTGCCACCACATCATGCCGAAAGCTTCCTGGATCTGTCTTCCACCTTGATTGGCAGGCATTGGCTTGAAAGGCACATTCAGACTTTTCTGCCACTGATTTCCATTGTTGACACACAGAGAGGTTTTAATATTCTTTAGGGAAACTGACCAATTTTAACTCTGCAAAGTCTCAGCCAACTGTTCTCCCTTGTGAAGTCTGGAGAGTTTATACCCAGTATTGGACAGCTGTATTGACTTACAGTCTCCAATAGTAGATAACTGCTTCCCTTTCCAGAAGAAAATACAGCATCATAGTTGTGTCCGGAAGAGTATAGCAGCCAGGTGACATCAGAGGTTACACCGTCTCTTCACCTGGCTAAATCCCACTTTCCCATTAACTTGGCTCACGCTGTCCCCTCCAGGAAGTTTCCCCAGCTGCAGTCCTCAGGCCTCCCCCTTGGCTCCCTGTTTAAGTTCTATCACATTTGTCACACACAGTGTATAAATGAACAGCCTTCCTCTCACCCCACCCCAAAGAAAGGAGCTGCTCTGGTCCATCATCTGAGGACTCAGCACAGCTCACAGCCCCTGGTGGACAGTCGAGTCAGAGCTATCAGGAAGCCTCCACAGTAGTGTATTGAAATACAGTCAGCAAAAGGTTTCAAAAATTAATTTGTGATATAGTACTGTGTGCACCTTTATTAACACATTGAATAGTAAGAGGTGATAATGGGTGCCAGAGAGGTAGCTCAGTGCTTAGCGCTGCCCTGGCAGAGGACCCACGTTTAGTTCATACACCCACATCAAGCAACCCACAACCACTGTAGTTCCAGAATCGGGGGAATCTGATGCCCTGATCCTCCATGGGCACCTCTACTCATGTGTATAGGCACATGCCCATATGCATCTGATTACAAATTAAGTCAAATTAAAGATAGAGAACAGTCAGTTACTACTGTGAGTTTATAGTAATGAGGTGTAATTAATTCATCTTTTAGTCATCTACAGTAAGTTTACTGTGATTTGAATATAGATATATTAATAACATACTGGCTGATTGCCTGTATTTATAATCGAAAGAGAAATATTGGGGTAAATAACAAGTTTATACTCCCAAACACTGGGTCTCTTTGGGCCTGTAGACTCCAAGGTAGCCCTACGTTAGGGAAAGAGAGGCTGGATAGTATGATGTCTGTCCTGGACACTAAGTCATAAGACAAGGTGACAGCATCTAGAACAGTGATTTCTCAACTTGTGGGTCATGAAGGTTGAAATGCCCTTTCACAGGGATTGCCTGAGGCCATCAGAAAACACAGATGTTTACATTTTGATTCATAACAGTACCAAAATTGCAGTTATGAAGTAGCCAGAAAAATAAATTTATAGTTGGGTCAACATAGCATAAGGGATGACTGTATTAAAGGGTCACAGCATTAGGAAGGTTGAGAACCACTGGCCTAGAGTGATACCGCAAATATTGGATCATTGGCAGCCACGTGATCTAGCCACTGACCAATCAGAATACAAAGCAGCTGCCAAGAGCCCATTCAGGCATCCCAGTATGTATCAGTCGTCCCTAAAAATGTGATGAGATTACCCCATCCCAGGAGAGGGATCATCTTGAGGAAAACGTTGGAAGAATATTGGAAAACAGTTACATTTTAGGTGGCATGTCTGCTCACAGGCCTCTAGAGGAATGGCAGGGGTGGGCTCAGGAATGAAAAGATCATAGAGGAAGACTCAGAGGCACTTAGTGGACTCGGGATATCAGCAGATGGGCTGAGGATATGAGACCGCCTCCCTTGCTCTAGATTCGGTGGTAAGGGAGGACTGGAAAGAAGCCCCAGGCTATGGGAAGTGCTTGGCACTTGTGTATGAGGTCCTTGTAGGATGTACAAGTGAATACATGCCCAGCTGTACGTTATCTACAAAGCATAAAAAGAGGAGGCTGGGCTCCATTCTGGTTGTGGCGTGAGAGGCCTATAGCTGAGCTGAAGCTGCGAGCGCGCATTGCGGCTACGTATGAAAGCCTGCAGTATAAAGAGGGAAACATCTGAAGATTGATGTCTGGCCATTTCAAGGTAAAGGTTAGGGGAAAGGAGCCAGTGACTATGAGAAGAGAGGCAAGGAGGGGCACAAGGTGAGCTCTAGAACAGAGTAAGCCAAGGGAGGAAACTGTTGTGACTCGAAGCTATGACCCAGATCTGTGTGGGAGCCTCCGGGGTCTGCTGTGCTTTTCCGGGCACCTGGTGTATCTGAAGTAACAAGAAGGCCAGCGCTCCCTTATTCTGTCATCATTCTAAACTATAAGGGCGATCCATGTCTCCTTCATAGCAAAGTGAACTCGTGTTTGCTTATAAACTTGAAGTTTTCATTTAAAACTCACTTAGGAGGGAAATTCTAAATTGCCGTGACCATCCCTGGCCCAAGCTTATGGAAACAGCTGTTGTGTGCTACGTCCAGGCTGAATCCGAGTATCACTCTGGGCCCACGGGAGTCTTCAGTTGTCCTCAAAGAGAGCACAGTGGCCGTAACCTTTGGGAGAAGGCGGGCAGCTGTGGCAGGGCAAGATGGTACTGCCTCTGCCCTAGGCCACACGGCTTAAAGGAGACAAAGTACTCTAGGGGCCAGGGAGTGGGGAGGGGGCTTCTGCCCTAGCTCTGTCTCCACCCTCTGCTTAGCCTGCCGTAGCCAGAGGTGTGTGCTGCCTATAGGAACAGCCCTCGTACAGTGCCGACATTTGCACAATGGCCATGCAAATCCTTCTGACATGCACAGGTCCCGCTTGGTGGAGCATAGGAAAGTGCTCCCTGGACCAGCTCTCCAGGACTGCCTTTCCGCCCAGCCTGCTCTGAAACGGATTGTGTTAGTTCTGCCTGTTTAACTTGAAACCTGTCCAGAATGTCGTGATCATCCTGGAAACAGATAAGCTTGTTTTTAATCTCCGCCATGTTGACCTTGGGCACTTCATCCAAAGGGGTTGCATTAGCACGCTCTTAGGTTTGCTAGGGGAGCCTGGCCAAGAAGAGGTGAGTGTGGGAGAGAAGAGTCCTCGGTGCCGCAACCCGGGTTCAAACCTAAGCTCCGCCACATGCTTCATTGTGTGATGCCGTTCTCCATCAGTAAAGTCATTTAACATTAACATATATTTTCAGATAGTTGTGCTAAAGTGGTAGTTATACCTCCTGTCTTATAATTTAGATCTCACACACAGTGTCCAGTGTATATCAGGCATTCAATAAACATTCATTATTACTCTTATAAAATTAGCCATAGCCTAGATAGACCTTTGAGTACATTTTTTTAAAAGACTGGTCACTTTTGCATGCTTCTGTAATGAGAGTTATCGAAAGGCAGGTGTTATTGATATTAAGTGTGTGGCTGGGCCCTGGAATGTCCAGTCCAATGGTCCACAGAAGATGCCTAAGGGAGCTGTATTTTGGGATCCCTGATTCCGGGAAACTGTTGCTGAATTTTTACCAGGTCTGGGCTCAGCTCTCAAGTGCAGGGGATTCTGATGAGCTGGACTCTGTCGTTTCTCGGTTTCATTTGGCTACTCAAGCACATCTGTCTGAGGCTTATGACCCAGTGAGCAATAGACTTGTGGAAGGATAAACTGCCTTCCAGTGTGTCTTACTCAGCTGCCTCTGCAAAGGAAAGTATTACCCTGAGCCAGCTCCTCACTGTGGCCCCCAAGGAGTTTAGATGGAGCTGCTCACTAGATACTTTGTACAGGCTTCTGTAGGGAGGAGAGAAACTGTGGCCTTCTGAGCTTAATCATCCCCCACACCTCCGTTCCCACTGCTCTTCCAGTGCCAGAAAAGGGAGGCAGTGTTTTATAAGTAAGCAGCATTGTATTTTCTCCTCTGTCCCTAAAATATAGTCTGTATTTTTTTTTAATAAAAAGTATTACTATGATATTCCACTATGAAAGTCGAATGGCCTATTTGATCCCCTGGACCTACATAAAAATAGAAGGAGAAAACCAATTCTACAAAGCTCACTGAGCGCGCGCACACACACACATTTCTTAAATATTTTAATCATCACTGTAATATTCTGAATATGATTTTACTTTTTTGCTTTTTTGCAAAGACTTATAGAGTACGTAACAGTGTTTTCAGTGGAGTAGAGCAGCTTATAATGTAACATCTGTATGGTACACACATCTGTTTTATGTGCATGCCTAGATAAATCTCCAGGAACAATCATAGTAATGCCTCAGAAGAGGCTCTGTTGCCACTCAGCCTCATTGATGTCACCTGAAGAATGAGGTGACGTGCTTTCCCTAAATGTAGCACACTCTCCGGTCGCTCTGCACCTCCTTACAGCAGGGCAGACTAAGAATGCTGATCATGTTTCATCAGCTACATTGAGAAGCTAGAGACAATTTGACTTCTTTGCATTCATTCAGCAAACCTGTCCATGTGCCTACCAAAGGGCTGTATGAGAACAGTAAGTTCATGATCACTAGTCTCTCAGTGACTATGTCTGCTTAACTGTCTCCCTCCCCCTCCTCCTTCCCCCCTCCTCCCCGGTTCCACTCCAACCTCAGAATGCATGACCTTTCCAGGTGTTCCTTTAGTGAATTAGAGGAATCTGCCTCACGAAGCCTCCAAGTGGGCTTCTTCCCGTCACATTCCCTTAATGAATCCTGTGGTCTCTGAGGCCTCAGGGGACGGGGGTTGGGGGAGAACCTTAGGACCAGTGGGCAGAGTCCGACGGGTACTGCCCTCAAGGCACTGCACACCACTGGTATCAGCTGCTATTGGGAAGGGGAGATAAAATGCTGTTTTTTTTTTTCTTTCAGCTTACGTTTTACTATGGTAAAACAGATGGATGGTGTCCACTAAAGTACTATGAAGACATCAAGAAAGATTTTCCAGAAGGCAGTATTTACCTCTGTGAGAAAGGAATACCACATGCTTTTGTTCTCTGTTCTAACCAGGAGATGGCTACCATAGTTGCTGACTGGATAAATAATAGACTACCCAGAAAATAAGTACTGGCCCAAGGCGGGGGAGGGGGGACCACCTACAGCCAGTACATGGAAGCTGTAGGTATGCTCTGCTTAGGAGTAGATGTTTAATCTTAATGCTTGAAAGAAAAATTGAGACCCTCTTGGCTTACAGATTGCCGGCTCCCACACCCTGTGTTAAGACTAAAGTGAACCCAGCTGATGGCTCATTCATTCCATGGAGGAGCAGTGAGCAGAGGGTGCTGATGGTGCACTTTTCCAGTTCAAGGGAAAAATCAGTTCAGTCTCCATACAGGTCCTGGATGAGATCATCACCATGATCTTCATGATCCACCTGCAGTAAACCAAAAATCAAGTTTGCCTGACATTCATCAACTAATTAGACAGAGTTGCTAAAGGATCCTGACTCTATCCTGTCGCAGCCAACAGGCTGCTCCTGACCCCTGAAATGCCAGATCCCTGCAGGCTCCTCTAGAGCAAGAAGGGAGGGATGAAGGTCCACTTCAGATTTGTATGGGCATGGGATTTCTCTTCAATGTGATTCATCCAGCGACACTCCATCGACAGGAAGCAGTGAGCCACTAATCCCATCCATGATGCCATTAGCTACCTTGTGACTCTTCCCTTCTGAAAATCTCCTAGAACATAATTTTTGGAAAGATGTTTTAAATTGTTGAGTAAAACATTAGCATAAGTTCATTCCCCATTTGCCTAAACTTTGACTGGAAAGAAATGATTTTTTTGCGAGTGAACAGAATTCCGTAAGCCATTAAATTTGTATTACTTCACCTCTAAAAGCATCAGAGTCTAGTAGAAAAGCATATTCCTGGCTGAGAAGCAGAGGAATGCTTCCCTTCCTAACATACTGAACAGCTACGCTACCATACCTTAATTGACTCAGTCCTAAGATCTTGGAGGCCAATAAACCTAACTGTCTGTGGTGACAGTTGAATAATTAAAAGCATTCCATTTTCTTGTTAAAAAAAAAAAAAAAAAAAAAAAAAAAAAAGCAGTATCATTCCTCAAGGGCAGTGAGATGGTCCTTCCTCTCAAAAACCTAAGGCACCGATGAAAGATTTGGTTCTGGTGTGCTGCCAGCTCAGTGGTAAAAGAGGAATGAGTGCTCATCGTTCAGCATGGCTTCTGCAGAGGACCTCAACTTCTCAGAGGGGAAAAGCCAAGCCTCACACAAGGAGTGCTCTTAGTCCAGGAAGACACCATGAGGTCCTCACTGGTGTCTTCACAAGGAGGCCTCCTGAAGAGCTGGCCTAGGAAGCCAGGACCCGTGCTCTGAGTGCCTTATAGAACAGGCTTGATCAGTAGAGGGAATCGGCGCCTAGAAACAAGTCCTGGTAAATCAGACCTACTGGAACAAAAGAATAGCATTTGTAGATCTCTCTTAGAAATGATTTTACATCACTCTTTGTTTCCCAAATCCTGATTAAAAGGTCCTCCTTCCTATTTCTCACATCAACACCAGATGATATTTTATAATAAATGTCTCACCCGTAGTCACTGCTGTGTCTGGTCTGATCTCTGTGCTGTAGGCAAGGATAAGCAGTTTGCCTGGGCTGAATTCAGCTATTAAAGGTGCTTCTGCCACTGCACTTTTGGAAGAGGGAAGAATCGGGTTTTGGGACAGTGAATCCTTGAGAATTACACAAAGGGTCTGGAAAGGTCGCTCCGTGGTTGAGAGTATTAGCCACTCTTTCAGAGGACAGAACCCACACCCTAATTCCTAGAACCCACATGTTGGCTCACAGCAGTCTGTAACTCCTGTTTCAGAGGCTCTGACACCCTCTTCTGGTCTCTCCAGGCACCAGAAACATGCTTTGAGACCATCTCGAACTATGTAGCAAGACCCTGCCTCAAACGTAAGAAGAAGAGAGGGCAAGAGACAAAAATAGATAAGGAGTAGCTGAGGTCCCTTTCCCAGGAGCTTTGCCTTGTGTTCCAGTTAAGCACACGGTGGTTGCTGTGATCTTCATAGAGCTTACTATAAAGTTGTCCAATGCTGGGTGAAATTAGAACCTGGAAATTAGGCCCATGGTGATTCCTAGTCTGTCTTGAGCCATGAAAGAAGCTCCAGTGGCAGCTCATGCCGGGCTCATATCTGGGGTCCGTTCACTATTTACTTCAGCCAACCACTCAACCCTTGGCCAACCCCATACCTTGATGCTTTGATTTTCCCTCATACCTATGAAAGCTGTCACAATTCAGATTAAATAAGAATAAGAGGGGCCGGGCAGTGGTGGCCCACACCTTTAATCCCAGCACTTGGGAGGCAGAGGAGGCGGATTTCTGAGTTCAAGGCCAGCCTGGTCTACCGAGTGAGTTCCAGGACAACCAGGGCTACACAGAGAAACCCTGTCTTGAACAAAAAAAAAAAAAAAAATAGGGGACATGACAAGCTAATACAACCCCTGACTCTAGATTGAATGTTTTTATTATAAAATAAACTGGGGGATGATTTGAATAGTGCCTAAAGATGGCAGTGTTAACTTTCTGCCTTCAGTGATTGTACTGTGGAAGCCTAAGAGAATTCTTGATTTATGCTGAGAAGGCCAGGACACGCCTAGGGACTGTGGTGCCTCCTGCCAGTTTTCTCACAAATGTACCAGAGAATACTTTCCTCTGGATCTATCAGTATTTTGGAGCTTTGCAATGCTTCAAGGATATATAAAATATTTTTCAAAACAGAAAGCTTTCCACCATGCCTGTCATTGTTTTCTAGACAGTAGATTTCTTCTAGGCAGTAAAGGGTGAAGCGAGTTTAAATCCCAAATCTTTTGTTTATATCTTCACGGATGATACCTAAGATTCCATCTCTGCCAGCCAGTGGTGGCATACGTCTTTGATCCCAACACTGGGGAGAAAGAGGCCAGAGCCCAGATATCTATGAGTTCAAGGACAGCCTGTTTTGCAGAGAAACCCTGTCTCCAAAAAGGTTCCATCTCTCCCTGAGCCTCCTAACTGCTTTCCTTGGAAGCTTGGGTAATACCAGCACTTGCCTGGTTGGGGTTTTTTTGTTGTTATTTGTTGGTTTGCTTGAGGAGATCAAAGATGTTTTGTTTGTTACAAAACAATAAGTTCATGCATGTCCTCTGGCCAGCCTGCTGTAACAGACCAGGGAGAAACTGGCAACCTCCTTCAGTCTCACCAGTGAAGTAGAGGGACCCATGCTATCACCCAGGTTGTAAGGATGCTTGTGGTCTGCAAGCTTCTCTGGACCTTGCTCCTATTCTGGGGTGACATGCTAACCTAGCTCAGCCTTCTGGTTTCCGGTCACGCAGCCTCCATATATACAGCCTAGGATGCTCTCAGAGTGGGCTTAGAAAAGATGCTGGAAACACAGCATTTCTCAGAAAATTGTGAGCCATCTCTGTTCCTGGTCCCCTCCTGGGCACAGAGGAGAGGATAGACTTGGGCTCCTCCGCTCGGGGGTGGGGCTTAAGGAAAGGTCAAAGGTTAGAGCTAAGCATGCTCTGTGAATAAGTACTTTTCCAAGGATGTGAGCAAAACTCTTCTAATGAGGACAGAAACGTCCTCATGTGTGTCCCTGGTGCTTTCTCACAGAGAATAACTCTTATCTGTGCCCCATAGATGGAAGTAAGTGATCACACTGGTCCAGGTGGGGAGCAGCTGGGAAGCATTAATTAGTAGGGTCTCTGCCAGCTCCAGGGGACACCCTGGTAGCATGAGGCACCCTGGCCATAGAGAACACGGTGTTGCTATAGTTCTGTGAAGCGAGGCTTCCTGGGGGAGAAAGGGGAGGCCTTTATTCATAAAAAGCAAGCAGGACTTGGATCCATTTGGTATAAAGAAAGTAGGTCCAGATAAGTTATCCCCCGTGCTGTCTCACATGCAGTCCTTGGAGGCTCTGATTTACCCAGTGTTCAAATAGCCTGAGGTACAAAGTGCCCTGCGTTACTCTCATAGCTGGAAAGATGGTTCAGTGGATAAGCACTCAACCACTCTTGCAAGGGACCTGAGTTCGGTTCCCAGCACTCTTGTGGAGCTGCTCCCAAGGATCTACAGCTTCAGCTGCAGGTAGATTGTCTCTATGAGAAGCTGCAATCACATGCACATATGCACAAAGACACATAATTAAAATGAACTTTAAAAAAAAATAGTTTATAGCTAGCAGGTGACTGGAGCTGAGATCCTAGTTTAGGCCAGGGCTCTAAAGACATGACTTTGTCCCCTTCTTTCCACTACCCCTTGCTGCCTCCTGGAGGCCACAGTGGGCAAGCTTGCAAGAGCACGAGGATGGGAAAGGGAGCCACATAAAGGACAAGTGAGCCCCTTCCCCCCTTAGGCAGAAGTGAAAGGAGGTGGTCGGTCAGGTCATCCGAGAGGCTTGTAAAAGACTGAAAGGTGTAACATTCCAAACTGACAAAAGCTCTATCAGGCAATATTTTGGGAGTAGGAAAAGCCTACATGCTGGTGTCTATCAAAGATACGCTCTGTCAAGCCTTCTAGACACCTCGTGCTCTGTGCCGAACACAGAAACAATTCTGCACACATGCTTGCTCTTAAGCCTTGAGAATCCCTGCTTCGGATCTCAATCATGCCCAACCTGAGACTTGGCCCCAAAATACTAACTGCTTCTACCTCCTGAGCACCCATTGAACTCCCTGTTGCCAGTCCACCTGGGAAGACTGGTTATGACTCTCGGATCTCTTCCCATCACTACTGCAGGAGCAGAAGCCTGCTTCTCCTGGCCCCTACTATCTATCATCCCTCCTCCTTGTCCTTCAAAGGAGAGTTCTAGAAGGCAGACTGGAGTTGCAGTCATCACTTACCAGAGAATAGGGCCTGCCACTGAAATTCAGTATAAGTTTAGTTATCTAAAGTTAGTGCAAGTCTTTTTCTACATCTAGCAAGAAAGCTCTCACAGAATACAGGTTCTCAGACAGACAGACTGTCCGGAAGTCAGATTTGAGGAGGTCTGCATCCTCAAACTAGGGATGTCAACCAAAGTGTCGGACAGAGCCATGAGTGCACTTCCTGCGCAGAGTAGATTCAAAGACAGCATTTCACTTCCGAGCACGAACTACAAAACAAGGCCACTAACCCTGTGGCCCATCTCATCTGATATGACTACAAAGGTTGTTTCTCTCCTTCTATAATTAGAAAACCTTTGAGACTTAGGTATTGGCAACTACCAAATATGTGGCTTATTAGTTCCCGAGCATGAACCCTGCAGAGTGCCCCAAATGGGAATTACAGCAACAATACACGGGACAATGGCCGAGCCGAGTAGAGCGCTCTCATTTTGTATTGCATTCCTCAAACATTCTGGTGAAGGGTTTGTTCTGACCTCCCCACAGCGGGCTGGATTTCTTTTCCTGGGTATGTCTATGGGAAAATCCCTCTTCTCTGGGATGGGAATGTGACCCCCTGACTGGGCGTCCATTAGAGCCACAGGGTGTGGGTGCACCTGCAAGGTCTCCCTCCCTCCCTCACAGAGGGACTAGATTCCCCACCTCTGCAAATCCACCCAGCTCAAGCTCTGCAGAACATCTGGGCTTCCTCCTACCAGCCATCACTGTACACCTGCATGTGATTAGGACTCCACAGACACCCACAGCCCCACTGAAGTCAGCACTGGTGACATATCCCAGTGGACAAGTCTCTCCCCAGATCGCTGATCCTTCTGACCAGATGAGTGTAGGTTCCCGGAATACGTGAGCCCTGAGCATCTGTGACCACAGAGTCCCCATCCCCGGTGGAACAGCAGTGAGGACACCTTCACCCCTGCTCGGAAATGAATGCCACCAGGGGCAGACTGTGCACAGCAGAGCCAGGGAGGGAGCAGAAGTTGAACCTGGATTTCTCAGTATCAGCCACTAAAAAGAGGCCTTTAGACCTGTTCACAACAATGTTTGGGAAGTTGGATACAATTTCAAATCCCCTGACTTTCTCCTCACAAGTGCCCCTTCTCTTGTGAATGTGTGAGGCCCTGCACAGAGTGGTGGAGTGGGCCATGTAGACAATGAAAAACTGAAATTTTAGCCTAGGAATGTAATGAACAGTGCATGAAGTAAAAGACTTTACACCTTTCCATTGGAAGGGTCTTAGGGCACATTTGTTATACCTGACAGAATATTTAGTTGAAAAGATATTCTCTCAGTAAAAGAAAAAAATGTGTTTGATAATGAAATGAAGAGCACAAAGAGAATCTTGAGATCTACCTTTGACAGGAGGGAAACATGACCACAGAGATCATCAACATAGTATAGGAACATTGGGTCCAAACTGGGCAGGTTCTGCTGTTGCTGACAAAAAGGTAGGTCACAGTGATGGGACCCCATATCCCCAAAGGTCATATTGGTCACGAGTCCTTCATGAGGGCCAGGTCTGTCAGCTCTCACACCTGCTCTTCTCTGTGATAAAAACCAGAGGACAAATGAAGTAGCCTACTTCAGATGTAGGAAGAAGGCAGGTGGAAGAGCCAAGAGAGCACACTACAGGCTGTCAGAGAGAGGAGTTAAAACAGCTAAGGGGGTACATGGAGGACAAAGCCAGGCTGGCTTGTCAGGTTTTCTCTAAGACTTGATCTCTGAAATATGTCCGTGGTCTCAAGGAGGAAGCCACTCAACTGGCCTCTATGCCTCAAGACTTCCTTCAGAGGCCATGCCTCCTCCAGAGCAAGAGGACCCATGCTTCCTGCAGTGAGATACATCCTCAGCAGGCCGGAGTATCCAAAAGCTAAAGGTTTATCTCTGCCAACTGTGTTTTTGAATGACTATTCACGCCATATAAGCTGCAATGCTCATTTCCTGGAGAGAAAAACCTTTTCTATAGAATTTTGCCCTCTCCTCTCCTGAACCCAGTACTACTCAGTGAACCTTGTGGAGTGCGGGCCTATGCATAGTGACCTCAGCAGTTTTACAGTGACAGACATGGGCTGAGGGCTCCTGACGATTGATAGATAACACATTGAGACCCTCTTGCTTGAGAGCACTATGGTCAGCACAGACTAGCAGGGCCAGGCCTACCATGTAGCTACCCATTTTAATCCAGTCATCCTGAGGCACAAGTCCTTGGCTGCTGTTCTCCAAAGACTAAGCAGGCTAAGCAGCAATGGTCCAGACCTCCGTCTGCAAACACCAGTCAGAAGCAGCTTTATGAATAAAATATTTAATCGACTTATCTGTACAAAATGTTAAAGTGGTGGATGATGAGCGTACAAGCTGTTTAACAAATATATATTGCTATGTAATGGTTAGGAAAAAATAGTTGGCTGTTTTACAGGTCATTTACATGTCAATATGTACAACCTTCTTTAAGTTTGAGAATACATATACACATGGGTTCATGCCTGCCCTCCAAGGGTTGGTTCTCTGCTAGCTAGTCTGGTCACAACAGCATTGCACAGTGTCATTGGGGGCTGCCCAAGTGGCCAGGCTAGGCAGCAGGCAGATGCTCAGCTGTAGCCTGCAATCTCCAGAGCTCTGCTCTGGCCAAATCTGAGCTGGAAGATCGCCAACAAGGAGATTTCAGTTTTAAAACCTCTCCCTCCCAGTGCCTGCTCCACCTTCTGAGGAACAGTAGGTGTCATTGCAAAATGAAAGCTACTTCCCCTGAAACTAATTAATTCTGTCTTTAGCCGCTGAGGGAACAGCTGTGGAATTGAGCCTTGGTGGCATTACCGTTGTTGCTCGCTCCGAGTTTTGCCATTTCCTTAAAATAACAGTATCGGAATCAGCTTAAATTTACTTTTTAAGCCGCAGGCCACTCACCGTGCGCCGCATTCCACTGCCCACCCAGGACCTACTTACACAGCATCATGCCATGAGCAGGTTTGGGATTCAGCAACAACCTTCCCAGTGACAGGACTGGGAGGACCTGCTTTATTCATACAGAAGGCAATGAAAAACAATTCCAAAGTTTTCAGAACAGCTTACCGCTTCCGCTGAGAGGGCAAATCACAGACAGTGTGGTAAGCCTTATTTTTTTGTTTCTATTACATCAACTGTTCATTCAGAGTGAGAAAAACAAAACAAAACAAAACAAAACAGAAACAAACAAACAAACAAACAAACAAACAAAACCTTCCAGCTAAAAGACCTAATTATGAGTCTTTATCAAGGAACCGAAAACATAAAAGCCGTCTGTCCTACCATATAACGTGAAATACAAAAATAAAATTACCCGAAGGGTGCTCTATTTAGTCTGTGATTTATCAGAGGTGGAGCATTCCAAAGAAACTGCTCTCGGGAGAGTCATTCCTGGCTTGGAATTAACTACCCTGTGGCCCAGCCAGGAAGCATGTTGCATGCTGAACCTTCTCACCAAACTGGATCATCATTTCTAAAGAGAGTGCAGATTGGTTGACTCAGTATGACTCTTGATGACAGGCTGGCTCCAAAAGTAAGGCCCATTCCTCAAGCCATCCCACAATCCTCAAAGCAAATGGCTGCTGCACTAGCCCCTACCCCTCACACCCCCACCCCCCGGGAGGAATCAAGGACCTTACTTACTCCTGCCTCAGGGAAAGCGCTCCCCCCCACCCCTCTCATACCCATCTCCCTTCCCCGTACCCTTCCCCTACTGTACCCCAGGGGCATCTTGTCACTACCTTACAGGCTTGACCCACTGAGAAGTCAGACAAGGGCTTCCTATTGCCCACATGAGTTGTCTTAAAGGAGCCAGGCTGTTAGGAGGGTCTGGAAGTTCTGCCTGTCTAAGGGGGCCACATGCACACACACACACACACACACACACACACACACACACACACACACACCCCAAGGGAGTTGATTGTGTATTTCAGAGGGATCAGTTCACATTTGCTTCTAACTTAGCAGGACTTCTGCAACACCTTTCCCACCTTTCTTGGTTTTGGTCCATCATGTGTACATGCCAAAAGGGCCAGACATAGTTCTAGAATAATGACAGCCAAGAGTCTGAGGGCCCTAGATACAGAACATGGCATCTCACCCTCCCTCTAGACATTGGAACCAGGGACAGTGGATTCCAGTGCTAGTCATATGGAGCAGTACATGACGACAAGACGACAACTCCATGTCCACCTCCTGCCTGGCCATATCTCCAGCCACCACCATTCAAATAATTGCAAAACAGCTAGCAAAAGCAAAACTAGTTGGCCTTCTTCTGGAGGTCTGTAGCACAGTATCTATGGTGCCTGGGTGTGCGCCCTCAGCCTCTTCTGATTTCCTTAGGCAGTTTATTTAAGTATGCACTGAAAACGATAAGAAGTTCTGGACTACAGCTTCTCTCTTGCCACACTCCCTCTGAAAACAGAGTTTCCACTCTGGAAGGAGGTTCACCTGATGAGCAAACTGTACCTCTCACAACTTCACCACCAAACACAGAACCGAGTCTCAGGAAGTGTCTGCGGTTGCCACAACTCTCTTACCATTGAAAGGGATGCGTGCGAAAGAAACCAGTCCTGGATTTTGCCTCTCGGATGTTGGAAGAGGCCCGCAAGCTCAGCACTAAGCGGTAGAAATGGGCCATTGCCAGGTGAACAGGTTTGCTGCTAAGAGAGTAAGTACATCGACTGACAACAATAGCAAGAGAGCCTTGAAGTGCAGACTCGTCTTCTGTGACCTCCCAACTTCCATTGCCCATGCTGACTTAAACTTTGTTGTAATGGCTGCCACTGCTGCCAGGAAGCACCATCCCCAGTTCTGCCCTGGCTGAAGGTCTAGAGCCAAACTGTTAGCTGTCTGCAAGCACAGCACGGGCGGGACTCAGTTAAGATGGATGTGTGCACATCAGAAGCAGAGTCTCCCCCAGTCCCTGGATGATTCTCAGAGCTCACAGCCACTGACTTGAGAGAGCAACTGCCAGCCTCCATGGCAGCCTGGGATTTGGCCCTCTTGAGAACAGGGTTCCCTCACCACTGCCCCACTTGGGGTACCTCTTTGTGCTGTCTTTAGCTCTGAAAAAAAAAAACAAAAAAACAAAAAAAAAAAAAAAAAAAAAAAAAAAAAACTTGGCTTCAGCCTAAAGCTACAAAGGGATTTGCTACAAAGAGCAGAGCTGGGGTAGGGTGTCTAAATAAACTTCTTCTGAACTCTTCCCATTTAGTGCTTCGTAACACTTAACTGTCACTATTTTCCAGGTCATATAAAAGAAGATGAGGTCATCTGACCCCTGCCACCAAATCACTCTGCTAGTAAGCTTCAGCCAGATCCTAGATCCATGGCATAGAGAGGAAACCCTGGGAGGGCAGCCTACCTGCACCCTTGGCTCCAACAGAGCACAGCTTTCACTTTCTTCCCTGTCCCCAGAGAGGGCTCACAGCAGTCGGAAGCCCCTCCTCAAAACTCAGTCACCTGGCAGCCTCAGCCTGGATGGGGCTGAATAGGAACACAAGCACATCCAGCCAGAGTAGCCACACTTTCCAACACAGAACAGCTCCTGGTTGGTGGGGAGCCAAACCCCAGGCCCTAGATCCTGGCCTCTCCTGCACCTGCCTCAGCCTGGGTAGAAAACTGAAGCAACATTTGAGAAGCTCCACATAGGCTGGCATTTAGATGAGACGGTAGGCACGCGCACAAGCCCACACTCTCAGAACTCTGGTGGTGTGGCCGTGGCTTGGATTATTTGCTTTGCCTTGGAATGTCTGAACAGCTTTCTAGGAAGACTCTCGGATCCTTGGGACTGGAGCAGTTGTCATTTAAGGGACAGGTACTGAAGATCTAGGCAGGGAATGACTGCCCATGACTGAGTTGACTCAGGTGTCTCTCAAGAGATGTGCCCTGGTACCTGCATAGCCTTCTACATGGTGGGCCCAGGCTACACTATGAAGAGAGCTAATTCCTTGGCGTACAGAAGCCTTGACTCTTAAGACTAACCAGAGACATCAGCTGACCACCCTATGGAGATCTATGATGTCTCACTCACTCCTCAAATTTTGTAACAACTTTGCGGTCTCCTCCACCTCCTCTCTTCCCTTCCCACCCCTGACTTACAAAAGAGAAATGGAGGCCCACTGCTCCCTGACAGAAGGCTGCTTTCAGACCCCCATCCTCCTGACCCGTATCCTCTCAACCCACCTGAGGAGGCCCCTGAGGCTGAGTCTATTGGAAAGGGCCCTGCCTCCCTGTACCTGGCCCCCAAGAGGACACTCTGGAGAACCATCAAGGCCCATGACAGTGTGTTCTCTACTTTCCACTGCCTTTTCAGGGCAGACTCAGAGGAGCTAGCCTCTTGGGGCACAAGATGCTCTTGGAAAGAATGTGCCCGGGACACCGTACTTTAGGAAGGAATGCAATCTGCGGCCGCATTTGTGTTGGCCTTGAATGGGAGGAGCTGGTGAGATGAGGATCTGTAGGATTAGCATCCAGAGTATGCCCAGGCTCTCTGCAGGACTCACATCCAGCTTCTGTCCCTGCTGACACCCATGATGGTTGTCAGGGAAGATCAGCATGAGACAGAGAGATCCACTGGCCTTTGGCAGCACTACCACACAATGCACAAGCTTATTGCCCCATACCACTTGAGCATGGAAATGCCTGGAAAGTGGGCAAAGACCGAGCATGAACACTACAGCTCAACACAACTCCAGACGCTTTTCCTCACAATAAGATTAAGTAGCCGACCACCCTCTCTGCAAAGGTCCAGCCCAGCTGCTTGCTAACCCCAAATCCCACAAGGCAGGAGTCTAGGAATCCTGAAAATGCCTTCCTGCCAACGGAGGGGGTTACCTTAATCCATAAATTATGGCCTCAAGCTGCACACCAGACCAGCTTGGTGTCTGGCAGGACTGTGGGCCCAGCTGGCCTGCCTCTACTTCTTTAGCAGAGCTGTCAGTCTTCTCTCACTTGAAGTAGTGGTTCAGGCTATCTCAACTAGCAGTGCACTATCCCCCAGCAACATGGAGCATTCTGTTTACTTCAGAAGGGAGACTTTGGTGCTCTCAAGCTGGGGAGCAGGGAACGCCCTAACAGACGTGGTCTGTGCGGACTACAGCATCCAGTCAGGGATTCCAGGACACAGCTGAGTTTGTCCTGGTCACCCAGCTCTCCTAAACCCTAGATGACAGGCAGATGATGAAGAGTGTTCCCAACTGTGCAGGCAGCAGCCTTTCTCCACCTCTTGGCAAGCTAGTTTAACCACATCCCATCTGCCCCACATGCGGTTGGCCCTTTTGTGGTCATAAAATACATCCTCTAGAAGATAGCCACAGGAAGCAGAACCAGAAGAAGGGCACTGTTGCTAGTTCCACAAAGGATCCACAGAGGATCAAGGGAAACCTGGGAGAAGTTCCCATCATTCAGTAAACAAAGAGCAACCTGAGGCCTCAGAGGCAGAGGACAATGTTGACCATTCTAATGACAGTTCCCTTCTGTGCGCGCAGCCTCAACACAGGGAAATGCCCACTCTCAAAACATCACTTTCTTGTTAGAAAGAGGTCATCAAGCTTAAAGGGGGCAGACCCAATGGATAGTTCCCTACTGTACAAACAACCAAGCTAAATCAAGTTATTTTTTCCCCAAAAGTTTGGCCTAATCCCCCCCCAAAAAAAAAGTATTAAAATGTTTGCTTCTATACAAAAGTAGTAAACACCCTAAATTTTTCTCAAAAATAATGGTCAACTGTCATTTTCGTTGATTTTCCTAACCTTTCTAGTGCAGCTTTTAGCTTTACAATCATTTTACTCTCCATTGTGACATCAGGACAGCCACTAATAAAGCATCTAAATCAGAAGAGGAAGGTTTGCGAGGCAGGACCCAGAAATCTGGATGTACATTTCTGCCCAGTCACCCCCCCCCCAAAAAAAAGATGAAATTATATCAAGAGTAGCCACTTTGTGATTTAAAAGGAAAAAAAAAAGATGAAATTGTTGCATTTTCTGATTACAGAGATCCCCAGTCACATAAGTTCACATTCTAAAAGGAGAGAAGTCTTCATTTTAAGAATAAATTATACATGGATTATTTTCCCCTGGGGAGGAAATTTTACAAAATGAAAAGGACTCAGATGAGATTCTTAAATAAATTAGCTGAATCTAAACTGCCATCCTTCCTGTCTCTCAGGAGTATCCACTAAGAACTAAATACCTGTAAACTGTCCTGGGCCTTGGCATTCAAGATAAGTGCAGAATTCGTGCCTCTCCCAAAACCTGAAGAAGAAAACCTTGCATGCTGTTAAAGTGGTCCTCAGAGCCCTCGACAGGTGCAGCCCAGCTTGTGTCTGTTTCCCTGGCCATTGGCAAGAGGCCCCAAAGGATGAACTGGCACCAAGAAATCAAACGCCTTTGCAGAACAAAAATTCTGGAGATGGGAGACAGGCTAGCAACCTGCTCATTCCACAATGTAGGAGCAAGAACCCGCTTCCTACAGCCCTGCCAGTCCAGGCTGTGTGTTTAGGTCTGACAAAGGCATTTGTGTGGCTTCACTCCCCCTTGCTGTCACACTGCCCCCCCCCCAAAAAGCAACGAACACGGTGAAAGGCACACACAGGCTACCACAGATTTGATAGCAAAGTATAAACACTCATTGCCTTTTGGAGGGGGCTGAGCCTACCTGACAAATGGGTTTGAATCCTGGGCTGAAGCTGGTGATCCCAGGACACTGAATCCCTGACAGCCTCGTTTCCAGCCTCTTAAAAATCCTCTTGGCACAATCCCCCACTGCCCCTTGTACAGCCATTGCTCTAGCTTCCTCCTGCTACTGCCTATTAAGATGCTTCGAAACCTGGCGGCTCCTATCCTGTTCCTCACCGTCTCCTCCATTTCACACACACCCTCAGGAGAAAACTATTCCTTCTACTTTCCAGATCAGTCCTAATTGGAATGGATTTTTTTTTTTTTTGAAGTATGTATTGCCATTTGCAGCGCAACACATTCGTTTGGATACAGCTTCCTTTTCAAAACTGAGACAATAGTACCACATCAGACTTGTTTAGGAGAAGGGGATTTCCTCCCAAGCCCCAGTGATTCCTTCCTTTCTGAAGATCTCCAGTGCCCACCTCCAAAGAATCTGGGTATGCTACTCCTGCAGTGGGACTCCGAATCCCATGTCAGGAATCCAGCCAGCAGCCGGGCCACGCAGCCTCCAACTAAAAGGAGAATCCAATGCTAACCCGTTTCTACTTGGATTTAGTGCCAATTACTGCAACATAAACAAAGACGCCCTTCCCTCTCCCAAAGGGAACAGAGGTTTGTATCAATGGTAGCAAATAATGATAGAAGGGGGAAAAAAGGTAGTCATGGCAATGACTCTCTCTGCTTAGGCTTTCAACGCCTGCCGTCCACAGTAAACGTGTGCGTGAGTGAAGGAGTGTGTAAATGTGAGTGTTAACTGTGTGCTCTCGTCTGTGCGGGCAGAGGCCATACATAGTCCGCCGTACCTCGGGCCTGATGACACGTGCTCTTCAGCTAGGGTCCTGGGCGGCCAGACCCTCCCCAGACCGCATGCTACCTGCAGCCGCAGGCCTCCACCACCATGTCTTCGTACTGCTTGTAGACCACGTTGTTGGCGGCGTCGATGTAGAGGATGCTGATGGGGCTGAGACGTGCGGGCACGCAGCAGGAGGCTGGCGCCGCGTCCGGCGCCATAGAGTTGAGCAACGTCTGAATGATGGCGTGGTTGGTAGGCTCCAGGTGCGAGCGCAGCGGAAAGTCGCAAACGCCCTCGCAGTGGTACGCCTCGTAGTCTAACGGCGCGATGATCCAGTCGTCCCAGCCCAGCTCCTTAAAGTCCACATGCAGTGGCTTGCGACTACAGCGACTCCGGCCTCTGCGCCCGTGGCCCCTGCCTGCGCCGCCGCCGCCGCCGCCGGCGCCGCCGCCCACACCGCTTCCCTGGGCTCCCCGAGTCCCAGCCAGCGCGGTCCGCCGCCGCCTGCGACCGCCCGGAGTGGCTTTCCGAGACCCAGCGCCTGGTCCTGGATCCGGTGGCGGCTCTGCGGCGGCCCGGAGAGCGCGGGCCTGGGCTCGGATCTCCCGGAACAGACTCTCTTTCTTCTGCGTACGGGAGGAGATCACCAACAGCGCGCGCTCCTCGGCTGCCGTGCCCCCGCCGTCGCCACCGCCCGGCCAGCCAAAGCCCAGTCGTCCCAGGGCCAGCGGGCTGCTCTCCGAGCCGGTCACCGCGCGCAGCACCAGGCAGAACTTGCGGGAGGCGCGCGGCCAGCGGCGGTGGCTCTGCACGGCGTCCGTCACGTCGAACGCTTCCCAGCGCGCGCCGTCCAGGGGCTCGGCGGTCCGCGAGTGGAGCAGGGGAGCTGTGCCGTCCTCGCCCGGGCACGTGGACAGCAGCAGCAGCGGAGGGAGGGTCGCACGGTCCCCGTCTGGCTCCGGAGACCTCCGGCGCAGCACGCGCAGCTCGGCGTTCACCACCTCGTCGGCGTCGGAGAGGCTGGATACGTCGAATAGGAAGCTCTGGCCTGGCTCGGCCGCCGATTCGCCTACGGGGAAGGGCAGAACGATAAAGAGCCGGGTGAGGGTAAAGTCGGTACACGCAGCAATGGGAAGGGCAGCTTGGCTTCGTTTGGCTTGGCTGTCCTTGATACATAAAGCGACCCAGAAAGGACCTTAGGAGCCCGCAAGTGTCCCTGCATCTGGGTTCCCGCAGGAATGCGGTCAATCTGGCCCCGAGGACCTGCGCGGTGGAGGGGGGGGGGGGATTCTTTCTTGTCGCCTACACCTGAAGCTTTGGTTCTTCGACCGCCGCAGGTTCTTCGACAGCCACAGATACACACACCTAATAGCTGGACTGTGGGGCCCAAGAGCGCACCACGGCACCTCAGGACCAAAAAAGCGTAAGGCATAATCTTTTAGTTCTGCTGCCTGCTCCGACATCTTACGTTTGCCGAAATAGTAGGTCAGTTTTCTAGGCAGGGGTGACCTGAAGAGGGCCCAACAGAAAGGGCTCACGCGCTTTCCTACGAACTTGCTTTGTACGGCAATAGCCCCTTACTGCTGAGGTGGGCGCCCCAGAGAGCTGCAAGCCACCCCTGGCTGTGCGAAAAACGAAAACTTCTCATTTCCCTCAAAACACGTTTCCCTTTGGGTTCTTTTCTTCTCCCACCCGTCACTGACCACGGTTTTCCGTGCAAATTGAGCCGTGAGAATTGTAAGCACCGCGACGCCCACCGCTCCAGCCCACCCTCTGCCCGTTCAGCCAGGTTAGCAACAGATTCTGCCAAGTCCTCAGTGAGCTTTCATTCGTGGTCGCCCCCCCCCGCCCTCCGTCGAGCCCGTTCTTGGCTCCTTCTGGTGTACCCGCGACCACCAAGAGGAATGGAAAAGACAGCGGGATGCAGAGAACCAACCGTCAGGGAGAGATCGGAGGAGAGATGAAGGCTGCTGCAGGAGGCTTGCTTATTCTATTCTTTGGCTCCGGTGTGATTTATTTCGGTCTTGGGGTTTTATTTCTGGTCATGAGCCCTTTTTCTTTTGGGGTGGACTCAGACAAAAAAAAACAACAACAACAACTTAATTCCACCAAAGAGCAGATAAGGCGTTGCCTTTGAAGGGGGTCATATGGTTTCGTTTTGCCCCATCGGAGAGACCATGCAACACCCCCCCCCCACCTTTGGGGATTTGTTCACTAACCATGGCCGCCAGGCCCTCGTGTTCTAAGTCTACAGTCTGGGTGCAGTGTGCTGCCTCCACAGCTCTGTTCTGAACTGAAGCTGGTGGGAGGGAGCAAGCCAGACAGAGGTCCTAGGCCGTATTCCTAGTCCCTGCTTTTGCCCTCAAAGACCCTTCTCTGCAGCCTCCACTTCACCCTGCTTCCTGGGCCTTGCTCCCTCTCCAGGGAGGGAGGGAGAAAAGATGACCAGCCTCTGCGTCTTGCTGGTCAAGCAGAGCTACACAGGAAGGATTTCGCTAGTTTTATAACCTTGTACGCTTAGCCAGCCCTACGTTAGGCCCCTTCTCAATCTCTCACGGTCAGCAGCTTGGGAGCATCCTATGCAGGGACAGGTTAGGAGTTTTCCCTGATTCTGTACACTGGGATTGGACTTTCCTGTAAGGATCCCACCAGTCGGTGTGGAGTGCCGTGGCAGATCCTTAGAAAATGCATGCTGGTCCTAAGTGCCCCAATAGGACCATCCGGACCTGAGATGTCTGTGTATTGAACAAAGCTGCCTGTGCGTACATGCTGCGCGCTGGGTGAGTTTCTGAGCTAGGTGATGTGCCCTGGCCACAGCCTGTTTTTCCCACGCTGGTAGCAAAGGCTTGCAGATTGCCAAAGGCTGCCTAGCCTTATTTCCTACTTGCCTTCCTTTCCCTCCTGATTTCCAAGCTAGATCTTCGGCTGGGCAGAGTTGAGGCCCAAATTACTTGCATTTCCGCCTGAAATTAGTTAAATTTTCCCTATCTGTCTGCTTTAATGACTTCAATGGAGATTAATAAAAGCCAGATGACACACACATACTGCAACTACCCCACAACCCCACCCACATCCTACCTTTAGAGGGCCCAACACGGGGTAAGATGTGATGCTTGAGCTCCAGGGATCCCTTTCCTCCCCATACAACCCGAGGTCCTGGATGGATTCTGGCTGCTGGGGCCTACTGCCACAGAACCAGAGGCGCCCAAACTCTCTTCCCATACACAAGCCACCATCCACCCGAAGCAGCCTGCCTGCGAAAGGTCCTCCTGATAGTAAGAGGGGCCATTCACTTTAATCGGATACCAGCTTCTCTACCCTGAATTCCCCTGAACTTCTTCAATTTGTGTATCGTCCCCAGTTCACTGCTGGAAACAAGGAACTACCATCACTGCTAGTCCCTCTCGGCGGGAACTCAAAAGCCCCAATTCCTGTCCTTCTTTCTTCTCCCAGGGCTCCAGGCCCGAGGCTACACCCGAGGCTCTTTCCCAAAGAAGCGGATCTTGAACTCTGCTCTGCTTGAAGGGAACCTGCCAGCCTGTTCTGAAGAGCAACCCCCAAGCCCTCAGCCCTCGGAGACTAAGCCTTGACTGGCACCACAGTCCAGGCTTAGGGATTCGTGTATGATGACTTCCAAGACGACTTTTTTCCTCTCTAACACCTGAGGATAGCTATAGCTCAGGGTCGAACGGAGCAGAAGCTTGCCTCCCCCGGCTCGTCTCTGGCCAGGGGCAGACAGGATGGGCTGGTGCGCAGAAGACGCGGAAAGTACCTTGAGTGGCTTGGTCTGTGAAGCCGGTGATCGTGTCCACGCGGCCGTGCCCTGAAGCTGCGGCGGCCGGAGCCCTCCCCGCCAGGCTCCGGTAAAGCGACATCATGAAGTGGTGTGGCACCACCGAGCCGTTCCTGAAGCCAGAGCCCGCAGCGCGGCGCACAGCGCGGGGACCGGGAACCGCAGCGTCTTGGAGAGCTGAAGAGCCTGGAGCCCGGGCGAGGGTCCGCCCGCCGCCGCCGCCGCCGCCGCCGCCGCCGCCCCCGGGGCTCCAGGCTGGTCCTGCCCCCGCCGCTCGGAGCACCGCGGCAGCTTCCAGCCCGTCGCGGGGACGACAAGCGCTCAGCAGCCAGAGACACAGCGCAGCGGCAGCGCTCAGGTCCATGGGCTCCGTGGGCCGGCCGGCCGCGCGACACGGGCTCCGCGGCTCCGGGAAGTCCCCCGACGCCTTTTGAACATAGTGTTTAATAATGGGGGAAGTGTGCGCAGCAAGCCGCTGCCCCCCTCCTCTCCCACCCCCCCCCCGCCCTGCGCTCGGAGGAGCGCCCCCTGCTGAACGCTCGACCCGCAGCTCCGAGCCCCCCAACTCAGGCCTATCGCGCAATGCAGGGTAGAAGCCGCCTCCCCTCGCTGTAGTGCCTGCTCCCTGTCCTTGCCAAGTGAAGGCCATCCGCCCGAGGCTCCCGCCACAACGCGGTGCCCCGCCTCCCCCCCCCAAGGCACCGCCCCCCCCCCCCCCCCCCGCCCCAAGACCTCAGCGCTCTCCTTGGCTGGAAGATGGGGCGTCGCACGCACCCGCCCAGCTTCCTTCCCACTCCTCTACGGAGAAACACCGCCCTCCCGGTGATCTTGTGAGTGCTAGGGATGCCAGACCCCGGCCAAGACAAGTCTAGGCCCCTCCCATCCAGCTTTCTCGCCGTGCGCCCCCTTAGTGGATGCTCATTAGTGAGTTACTAGGATGTTTACCATACACATTTGGATGCCATCCTCTCCGGTCCACAGCCCTCTGAGGATAACAGTGGAAGGCCAGAGCAAGGGAGAAGATCTGTGATGAAAGATGAGTGGCTGGAGTGACAGATGGGCACGGACCGACTGTCGGAAAGGAAAAAGCTTAGGGTGGGCATCTTGAGCCAAAGCAGGAGCTAAAATCTTAAAGGGCTTAATGAATTAGGAAGGCGGGGACTAGCGGAATCCCACTCACAGTAGGTCTCAGGGTCTGAATGTGCAACCAAAGTAGAGTGACCATCAATCTACCATCGGGGTGGGAGGTGGGGAGGAGGGCAGGCGAGCACATTTTTTCAAGGTCTTCAGGGCGAAAGGCAAGAGGGCTACTGGTATGTTCGCGGGCAGCCACAAGCTCAGAGGCTGCGCAGCAGAGCCACGGAGTAGCGAGTCTACACGTCAGGTGCTATCTAAAAGCCTCTTCCTAATAAACTATAGTTTATTAGGCCCAGGCTCCCGTGTTGGAGCCTTCTACATCCACCCCGCCCTCCGGATAGCAGGCACGTGTGCACCTGGACCTGTCTATGCTCCCTGCCTGCCCGCTCAGGGCCTTCCTGCTGTTGCCCAGATGTGGGCATCTGGGATGACAACCTACCTTTGGTAGCCAGGTTGGGGAGCGGATGCAAAAGCCATAATTATGGGTTTCTTTCTTTGGGTGCCTGGAGGAAGTGGCTCTAGCAAGGCAGAGACTTCCTGGCAGGACTCCCTGCCCACCCACCCAGCCCTGCCCACAATGGCCAGCCAGGGGTCTCTTTGCTCAGAGGGACACTGAGTTCTGGTGCCTCACTGGCCTTTCTACAGATTCCACTCATGTCCAGACTTTGAGTGTTTCACACATCAATTCTGTGTTTAGAAAACAGAGAGCCCTGGGCTGTCACCGCCCTGGTTCCAGCTCTGGCTTTGGCCACTAACAACAGTCCTGTCCCCTCCAAGTCCCCTCCACTTGTCTTGGTTTCCATTTCTCCAACTGTATGAAGGGAAGAGTGGAAGGGATCTGGCACTATGTTGGCCCAGTGGATGATAAGTGTTTCTTGCCACCCCTTCCCCTAGACCACCTTGGGGCTCAGGGCATTGGAATAGGTTAGTGATCTTTCCTGCTGTGGATTCAAGTAAGCCACATAGCTTTTGTTTGAGACTAAATGTCCTGGTCCATGTTTCTGTGTGTGGCTTAGATGCAGCCTGGAACAGAGGTGGTTCAGTCACTTTTTCCCACCCCCAGGATGTTCTGAGCACTAGCAGAGTCTAGAAGAGAAGTAGGTTTTATGAGCTCAGCTCTTTTATTTTAGAGGAAAATAGAAGGCTCAGGAGGCTCAGCACGACCTGCCGGGCTGCGTGGAAAGCACGCTGTACTCTCGTCATTTGTACTTCTTCATCCCATTCACGTACTTCAGACCCAGTCATCCACCCATCCATCTCCATTCATTTCTCCTTGTAGCAACTTCCTATTGCTAGACACTCTGCAAATCCATCAGTACACAAGACAAACTCACAGAGAGCCAGGGTGTGCAGCAGAAAAGGCCAGGGATACACAAATGCCTGGCAGACCATCAAGACCATTCTGAGTGCCTTGATGGGAAAAGTTTGTTTTGTTTTTTGTTTGTTTGTTTGTTTGTTTTGGTTTTTTTTTTTTTTTTTTTGTCAGAAGAGACCACAGTGTAGCAGAGCCCCAAAAGAGGAAGTCACGGGGATATTGGATTCCTGCCCCGCTCCTTCCCTCTTCCTTCTGCTTAAGTGATACTAGCCACTTGTCACCTGCCCACTGCCTTATATATCTCGTGCCATCTCCTCATAGCTGCTCTATCCTGTGATAGGGCTTAGTGTATTTATTTTTTAAGTCGAGTCACCAAGATGTTAGCTTTGCCTGGGGTCATGTAATAAGTTGCACAGCCTGGGGTGACAACATATCTTGGCTCAGATTTTGGCTTTCACTACCCTAAGGAGGTGAGACTAGAAGGAGCTTTGGTCTGCTAATCCCCTCCATGACCCTCTCTGGCTCTCTGGAATCTTCTCAGCAAAAAAAGTGACTCTAGCCAGGGAGTAGTGGTGCATGCCTTTAGTCCCAGCACTTGGGAGGCAGAGGCAGGCAGATTTCTGAGTTTGAGGCCAGCCTGGTCTACAGAGTGAGTTCCAGGACAGCCAGGGTTATACAGAGAAACCCTGTCTCGGGGGAAAAAAAGTGACTCTAAGGTCCTGGGGAGGGGAGAGAACTCCCCAATGGACTCTCCTTTCTGCCTCTGCCATAAACTGGGAACTAACTCACTGCGCTTGGGAAACGACCTGGACAATAAACAGCAGGGTTCACCTGTCTGCCAGGTCTCTGGCTCCCTACCCAGGGCTTCCAAGACCTGTGAATGAGCACCAATCTGGGGTGAAAACTCAGAAGACAGAGAAATAGAAAGTCAGGGAATCCCCTCAGCCATTCACTCTTCACTGCGCATAGCTCAAATCCTCCTCTTGAGGAGATGCCCCCCTCTTGGATCCACAGTCCCAAACCTAGCCCTTGAGGGGGCCCACCTCTGGTGCAGGGAGCCTTTGGCAGCTGAGCTCCCAGCCAGAAGACTTTGGAGGTGTGCTCTGCCACGGGCTAAGTGCCTGTCCTCGGCTTTGCCCCAGGACTTACTCACTGGAGAGCAGAGAGCGGCTGCAGCATCCCAGTGGCAGATGGCAGAGTTCAGGGATGATGGGAAGCAAACAAGACATGCAGTCTTGCTGGGCAGGCAGTGGTGGCACACGCCTTTAATCCCAGCACTTGGGAGGCAGAGGCAGGCGGATTTCTGAGTTCGAGGTCAGCCTGGTCTACAGAGTGATTTCCAGGACAGCCAGGGCTATACAGAGAAACTCTGTTTCGAAAAAAACAACCCCCCCTCCAAAAAAAAAGACAAAAACATGCAATCTTCACCTTCATTTCCTGTCTCTGTGATGAGGGGACCCCACAGCCAGGAGGGGTGGGTTCCACATTTTTATCCCCAAGTATTCTCCCTGGGGATAAGTTCCCTGTCTGTGGCCCCTGCAGAAACTATTAGCTTATTCTGAGCTCAAAGCCCCTGCGTCAGTCACAGATCCATCTTAGTTTAGACCAACTTTCCATGCCAGGCCCAAGTTGCATTTGCATATCCCACACAGCCTTCTCCATAACAGATTGGAAGGCAGCTCTATAGATTGCACCCAGGAGAGCTTTCAACGTGACTTTCAAAGTTACCTTGACTGTAGGGAGTTTGCTATGACCTGGGATCCTGCTACTTTGAAATCTGGTCTTAAAGCCTATCACAAGAGGTGTCATGGTGGCTTCTGGGTACTGAAACTGAAAGAAACCCAAGATGCCTGTAACTGCCTCAGCCTTGATGGTCCTCCAGCCACACCCAGATATCTAGGCCTCCTGTATGCTGAGAAGGGAACAGGGGCTCCCTTAGAAGTGAACTGCTGTGCAGCCCACATGATCCAGGAGAGAAAGCCACGTCCTGCAGCAGAGAGTGGTGACTTGCAGCCTGTAACTTGGCACCACAGTCGTCTCTGTATCTGGCTGACCCTTTGCTCTCCACCAAGCTCCAGAATGTCCTGGTTCTGCTCTGCTCAGGGTACCAGTGAATGAAATGAGGGGTGACATGAAGACAGTGTCCTGGTCACTGTCGGAGACTCTGGGTCCCTGCAGCCTCACAAACCTAAAACACTCAATGTGTGCTCCAGAAAGCCAAGAGACCCGAACTTAAGCGGCCCGTTTAACCTCTGGCTGCAAGCCTCTTACTCTTCCTGGATTTGCATCCTGCTGAGACTGGGGACAGAGAAAGGTGGAGGAACCATGACAGAGGGATCATGAAGGAGGATGTCCTCTGTCTAGAGAGGCAGGGTACCAGTTTAGATCTCCCTGAGAGGAGATGGAGGGAGAGAAGAGATAACCTGAGACCTCTTCCTTCTCTTCTGATAACACGAGCTCCTCTACTCAGCCCCTAGGAAAACTTCACGAGTGTCTCCCAGAAAGACCTGGGACAGCAGAAATACGAATTCCAGAAGGTTCTGGCACAGCACCGGTGTATGTCCAGGGTCAGGTTTCCTCAAGCTGCAGGAATTTCCCATGCTTAACCTATAACTAGGCTGCACAGGTTGCCCCCAGCAACAGCTCGGGCATTCACACTGGGGTCCTCAAAAGCCCTGGCCCCAGGCCTCTGGGCGTGGCCTGCTCTTTGGCCCAGACCACCCGGTGGGGGAGGGGAGGGGAGGTAATGGGAGAAGATAGAAGGGTAGCTTCTTTCCCAGAGGCCTCCTTCAGAGTACATTTCAGTGCCTCCTAGTCGGGACAAACTGCAGAAGATTTGTGGATAGTGCCATCTGCTGGCCAGAGCATGTAACAACACCTGGCTGCTTAAGCCCGGGACTATTAAACTGAGATGACCACATCCAGTGAAGTTAAAACAAACAAAACACTGCAAGATGGGGGAGGAACTATGGACTTCTTTTTTGACCTTAACAGAGTTGACCTCTATCCACAATCCCAGCATTCAGGGAGCAAAGAGATTTTGACTTTCCAGCCAGCCTGGGCTGCATGATGAGACACTGTCTCTCCAAACAACATCCTCATTAACATCCTCTGCCTCTTTAAATGGCAATAGGTGGGGCCTGGGAGGAGGTGGGACCTTGTTGGAAGAGGTGTGGTCTGGTTGGAGGGGGTGTGGTCTTGTTGGAAGAGGTGTTTCACTGGGGGTGAGTTTTGAGGTTTCAAAAGCCCATGCCAGGCCCAGTCCTCCCCACGCCAGCGTCCTCCCCCGCCTGAAACCTGAAGATCTGCAGATCAGGATGTAAAGCTCTCAGCTACTGTTCCACTGCTTTCTACCATAGTGACAATGGACTAAAACTGTAAGCAAGCTCTCCATTAAATGTTTTCTTTCGTGCGTTGCTTTGGTCATGGTGTCTCTTCACAGCAATAGAGCAGTAACTAAGACAGCATCCAAAATTACAAATCAACAAGGACTTTTAGAATCAACGCCGCCACTGTGCAATAATTTGGAATGCCCATTCCTCCAACCACGGTCAAAGAACTCAGGATTTCTGTCCTAGATACACAAAGATGAAGGGGATAGCGCTGGTCCGTGCTTGTCAACTTGACACAAACTACAGTCACCTGGGAAGGTGAGCCTCTAGTGAGGAACTGCTGCCATAAAATTGGCTGACAAGCATGTCTGAGGGACGTTTTGGTGATTAATGATTGATATTGGAGGACCCTGATTACTGTAGGCGTTGCTACTCCTGCTGTTTTTGTCTTGTATAAGAAAGCAAGCTGAGCAAACCATGGGAAGTTAAGTCAGTAAGCGGTGTTCCTCTATAATCAGCTCCAGTTCCTGCCTCCAGGTTCCGGCCTCGAGTTCCTGAACAGGCCTCCCTTGATGATAGTCTGTAACCTGCAAGGGAGGGAAAACCAAAGAAAAACCCTCTCCTCCCCTAGTCATGAAATATCATGACTAGTAGCAAAGTAGTTACTATGTTACGAGTAGATACTATGTTGCTAGTAGATAATAGTAACATGATCAGTATCATAGTAACAGAGAAGCACACCAACACAGGGACCACATTAACTGGGATCTGGGAAGGTGGGGCTGGAAGACCCAGAGCCTGCAGATCAGAAATACATGGAAACACCAGAAAGAAGCTTCTAGTCTCAGATGAAACGTTAAGCTAACACGAACCTAATAAGTCTCCTGATTCCTGCCATAGATCCATTGAATAGGCAAGCGGACTTAGGTCTTGGGACCATGTGGCAAAGACCTCTGGGAAATCTGTCTGCAGAAGGTACCCTGATACTGTCCCACGGAGAACGGTGCACCTACAAAATTCGTTTTTTATGATATGAGCCCACAATAATTTCAGGTGAATCAAATGACTAGAGACACCATGAACACAATAAGCGTATTGTGAGAATCCGTGCATTGACAGAGTTTGGAGAGGAAATTATTTTCTTTTTCTTTTTAAGATTTATTTATTGTATTTATAAGAGTACACTGTAGCTGGCTTCAGACACACCAGAAGAGGGCATCAGATCCCATTACAGATGATTGTGAGCCACCATGTGGTTGCTGGGAATTGAACTCAGGCAGGCCTCTGGAAGAGCAGTCAGTGCTCTTAACTGCTGAGCCAACTCTCCAGCCCAGGGAATTATTTTCTAAGTACAATTACATTGTCGAAACCACTAAGAGGCATATTCACAACTGGAATTTAGTTGTAAAATCTTGAATCATGCATATAAAATATTCTAAGGGCCGAGATGACTTTAACTAAATGATCACACTCAACACTCCCATCTCGGGAACACTGATATCTTGGTTTCTCCTCACACCAATGATGGGCTCTTTCAACATAGTGTTCCCCAAGGTGCTATTCCCCAAACTCATGCTCCCGAACAACACAGTTCTGGGGGCTCTGCTGCATTGTTAGCAGTCATGTCTGCCATTAAGTGAGAGGTGATTTTTGCTGCTTTTTAAAAACAATCTGTCTCCCTCTTCCTCTCTCCCTTTCCTCCTCTCTCTCTCTCTCTCTCTTTCTCTCTCTCTCTCTCTCTCTCTCTCTCTCTCTCTCTCTCTCTCTCTCTGTGTATGTGTGTGTGTGTGTGTGTGTGTGTGCGCGCATGTGCAAAAGCCAGAAGAGAGCACCAGATCCTCTTGAGCTAGAGTCGCAGGCACTTGTGAACTATCTTCTGTGGGTGTTGGGAATCGAACTCACGTCCTTTGGAAGAGCAGCAGAGACTTCTATATGTCTTCCAGAAGTAAGTCACATGGCCCCTTTGAGCCACAAGGGAATGTGACAGTCAACACAGAAGGTGGCTCCTGACCTCTAGCGCCTGCCGTTCATTTTGTCTCTCGCTCCATTGCTTTGCCCACTCTCTGTGGCTCTGTTAGATCTATTTCTTCACAGAGAAAGCAAGAACAAGAACATTCACTTTTTCATTTCTTAGGTCTGGTACCAACTCCTCCTGGCAGAGTTCTTTATACCCCACCCCCACCCCAAGCTGTTACTCGTGTGACCTCTATCCCCAAGGGTGTTCTAACATCCCCAGAGCCTGCATTCTCATTGAAATCTCCAACTATCCTCAAGTTGTCAGTGAACACCACTGGGGGGAAAAAAAAAAACGAGTCCCCTTCTGCAGTCCCAGGCCTGAGCGGAGCCCATGAGCACTGGCTGAATGACCAGCAAGGTGGAGTTGCCTCCCACTTTATCACATGGAAATGAGCAGACTCCTTGGGCATCAGTTAATGGACAGAGATAATGAGCAGCTCCTCAGACAGTCCATCCCACTAGAAACAAAGGGGATGTCAGGAGGCTAGGCCAGCATTTGGACAACCTCCTGCAGAGTCTGAGTGTCCCTGGAGGCCTGACTCCCTCTGGGAGAAGCACACATAGAGTGGTCCTCCCAGGGTGAGACCAGAGAGAGGAAAATCTTGTGCAGCATGGTCTTTGTTACCACTGCCTTAGCCGTGGAGTTGAGCAGGAAGCACACAATATCAGATTCAGATCCCACATTCCAGGTATTGTATACAATTATGCACTGGAGCCTGTGGGACCCAGGGAAGCAGAAAATGGAATTGCTATCAAGGAAGCGGGTCACTTCCACAGGAATCCTGGGGTACTCCTGACAGGCACCAGGTGTGCTGAATTTCCTGTAGTGCACAGGACAAGCCCAAGTCACTGGGAAAGCAAGCTCATTAGCTCACAAGGTATTGGTGGCAGGCATGCTAGCAGCCTGAGGTTTCCTGGCAAGTCCCTATTATGGTTTCTGCTTTCCTAGACCTCCCTTAAAATATCTCTTCAGAACTCTCATGAGGGAGTTGTCACCTGGAAAGATGAGGACCCAACATCCAAGTCTCACATCCTCAGATCCTGACCAGAGATTCAATCATCTCTATATCCCAGGTCCTGAAATCTTTCTTGTCCAAAACAGACTGATCATTTTACCACTTCAGGCTCCCCCAGATGTCCAGCCACAAAAAAGACCACCATCTAGCCACTCACATGAGGCAAATCATAGTAGCATCTTTTTAAACTTTTACACACACACACACACACACACACACACACACACACACATTCGAGGGGCAAGGTCTCATGTGTCTCCCAGGCTGACTTGGTCTTAAACTCACTGGGGTATGGAAGATGACCTTGAACTTCTGCTTCCCCTTCCTTCAACCCTCCTGAGTGCTGGGCTTATGGCCATGGATTTACATGGCACTGACATGAAGCACAGGCCCTCATGTGTAGCAGGCAAGCACAGTAAGAGCAGAGCTGCCGCTCAGCCCTACAGCAGCATCTTGACTCCTCCGCTCATGTTCATGGAAACTCCCATCTCCTGCAGTTCTCACGCCTGCTCCCTATTCTGCACCTCAGCAACCTTCACCATTTTCCCCATTCTGGGCTCCTCTGCCGTCTGTGCATCTCCACACCACTGCCCATAGCTCAGCTCTTCAGGATGTTCCCTTGTGCACACTCCTCTGATGACCTGAGATGATGTCAGCGCAAAGGCTAAGCTCAAACACAGTGAGCACTTCATGCCGACTCCTGCTTCCCTCCTCTGTGCAGACCCTACTGACTCCCTCCTGGTCTCAGGAACATAACTAGTTTGCCAATTCTTGCTTCTCTAGGAAACTGCTCCTTCACAAAGCCCTTCCTGACTCCACTTCGCTCTGCAATGGAGAAGAAGAGAAGGAGGAAGAGGAAGGGGAGGAGGAAGGGAATGGGAGAGAAGGGTAGAAAAAAGAGAGGGGGTTAGGATGGGACCGGAGGGGAGGCTCCATTAAATCTCTGTGTTACTGCCTATGAGGTGGCTCAGTGAGTAACATAATGTCCCATGCACGCCTGATCACCTCAATTCTATCCCCACCCCAGAATCCACGGTGGGAGGAGAAAACCAACTCCTGACTTTGTCCTAGATCTCACAAGTGCAGGGCTAACTTCCCACACATACGCACTGATAATGCTAATAATAATAACAACAATAATTAAAAACATCGACTATTGTCACCTTGTCTCTAGACAAATCCAAAACACTGCCAACAAAGTGCATGAATGTCTGTTTCAAGAGGCAAAATTTGAAGTGATTTTTCGAGCTTTTAAAATTGACTGTGGGATTGATTACTTCTCTGAAGCACATAAGATGATGATTTGAGTGGGCCGAGATGGTACCTAGAGAGCATGGCCACGGAGCCTGCAAGATGACTCATAATATGACATAATGTGTCCCTTTGGTACTTCTACTGTGGCCCAGCATCTGTAGCTACTTATCACTGGAGAGAGCAAGGAACAGACAGCAGTTTGTACCTGTCCCCCGGCCCCCCTGGTTCCAGTCTCCTGGGCCATTGGCAGGAGGCAGGAGGCGGGTACCAGCTCTCTCTTACTATGGAGTAGAGGGTTGAGTCTATTCCCAGTGGGTCTATTCAGTCAGAGGCATACAGAGGAAAATGTCCAAGACCTCCTTCTCTATGCAAAGCAAGCCAGGCCAAAGCCAAGAGTACATGTATGAGGGGCAGGGGACGGAGGTCTGTTGTGTTCAATGCACAGCCCCCAAGCCTGAAGGGACAGAGTTCCAAAGGGAAGACTCCTGTTGACTGAGTGATGGGCTGCATAAGTGAAAGTGGCCCCGGGGAGAGAAGAGAGTGCTTTTGTAGCTAACCGTAGGAAAGAAGCCTGGAAACTAGCGGCTGGACTCCTGTAGCCTTAGAGGTTAAATGGCATGAGGTGGCAGGCTTAAGAGGTGGCTATGGGGGGCCTAGGGAAGGATGAGCAGCCCAAGCCCCTCACTACTCCGAGGCCACAGACGCTGCGATATTCACAGCCGCTGCCACCAGGGGGCGGGCAAGGGCCGGGGAGGTGGCGCCGCGCCGGAGCGGGGCGGGCCGGGGACGCAGCGACGCCCAGGACGCCAGATCCCGTGACCGTCCGCCAGCCCGCAGCCGACATGCAGTCCCCGGCGGTGCTCGTCACCTCCAGGTGAGCCAGACCCCCAACACGCACGATCCAGACATCCCAGCAGCTGATAGTTTACCCCGCTGCCCCGCACACTATCCTGCTGGTGCGGTGGCGCGCAGTCAAGAGTCCCCGTTTTACAGACAAAGAAACTGAGGTCCCTTAAAGGATCAAGCACTCACCCAAGACTCCAGGAAGACCTGGGATTGGTGAGATAGCGCTGGCTGGGACAGGGCCCAGCTTCCTGTCCCTGCGTACTTGGGGGTCATTTCTTCCGGTCCTCCAAACCTTTCTGCGCAAGCTATGTGAACAGCCCGATGCTAAGCACCAGGGACGAGGTGAATGAAACAAGCTGTCCCTACAGATAGTACCCGCACCAAAATGACTAGTGCTGCGGGGGACGGGGGGGGGGGGGCTGGGGGGGGGGGGGGGACTGTTAAGTTCAGTTGCCAGGGTAACACACTGCTGCTGTTGGACTCCGACTACGCAGGCTAAGACCGCCGCAGTTGTTGCTGGAGAAAGCTCAGGAGCATCCTCAAAGGGGTCAGAACAGTGTGCATCCACCTAGGGCCACACTCACAGCTAGGATGAGGCCTGGGAAGACTTGTGGGCAGGATGGATGTCCTACTTTTTCCTCGGTGTTTAGGTAACTCTGAAATGGTGAACTTTAAGGATGTTCGTATACTCCGTCTTTATTCCCCCATATACAAACTCTAGCCAAGATGGGTAAACGGATACTTACTTACCCAACACTAGCTCAGTTGTACTCCCAGCTCCCTGATTAGAAAAGTATGGTTCCTGCGGGGCAGTGGTGGCGCACGCCTTTAATCCCAGCACTTGGGAGGCAGAGGCAGGCGGATTTCTGAGTTCGAGGCCAGCCTGGTCTACAGAGTGAGTTCCAGGACAGCCAGAGGCTACACAGAGAAACTTTGACTCGAAAAAAAAAACAAAAGAAAAAAAAAGAAAAGTATAGTTCCATACATAAGCCCTGATTTTTAAAGCTGCTTGCTTTCCTTGGTGTGATGAGTGAGGCTGCAGGCCACGTGCACATTAAAAGAGATGTCCCCTATGGCCCTGTGAGTTGTTCCCTCTCACCAAGCCTCAGTTTCCCTTCATATAGAGAGAGGTTCCATCTAAATAGATAGGCACATAGGAGCAATAA
>JADRCD010199780.1:0-46065 GCA_019843815.1 Montemys delectorum
TGTGTGTGTGTGTGTGTGTGTGTGTGTGTGTGTGTGTGTGTACATGCATGTGTACCATGCATGGGAGTTGCCCATGGAGGACAGAATAGGGCCTTAGATTTCCTGAAACTGGAATGACTGATGGCTGGAAATTGAATCTGAGTCCTCTTCAAGACCAGCCAGTTCTTTTCACCTCTGAGCCTTATCTTTAGCCTCCGACTACAATATTCTACATATCTAATCTATCTGTCGAAGATACTTACAGAGAACTCCGTAATAGTTCATAATAATTCCCACTTGAAGCTTTGTTTTTATGTGTGCAATACCATTTAGTTAAGAAAAGAACTGAAGATTTTTCCCATCTCTAATTTCTTCAAACTTTTGGTGGCCTGTTGTTTTTTAACAAAATCTTAAATATTCAATTTTACCAATAAAGACTCAGGAGCCATGCTGGGGTGAGAGCCTGCTGACTCAGAGAGGCAGAGAGCACCCCGCTGACCTTCTTCCTCAGCCAATGTCAAGAAAGGAAACTTCCTTCTCCATTCCATCTCAAAACCCCCTCAAACTGAATGTCCCTCAAGTCTACTTTCTGTGTGTCTCTCTGTCCTCCTGACATCCTCTAACTCTCCATGCTTTCTTCCTATGTTCACACCATGTCAACTGGCTGCTTGCTCTGATTTATGACTTATTGTTGACTTTATTTAGTACTGTTTGCAATAAACAGATTCTCATGCATAGATTGAAGGTGTGTGCTAGGGTTGAGCCGTACCACAACAAAAAAACAGACTTTTTTTCCCCAGTAAACAACACAAGCTTGGAATTTCACAGTGTGATCAAATATCCTGCCACAGTGGCCCATAATCATTAACATATGAGAGTGCATCTAGGAGCCCTCAAATCAGAGGGCTCAGTGATTGACCAGGGCAAGCCTCGAGGTTCCTTTTTTCCCCTGAGTTGGAGGGACTTTGCCAAATTACACTTACAAACTTCTTAGAAGCTAGCTCCCTCTTTTATTTTGTTGTTTTATTTTACCAGTGTATTTGAGAATGATAGTTTACTATCACTGTCCTTTAAACACAATTTAAGTTGTATTTTTACTTCCTTTAATCCATATTATAGCTTGTCACTCTTGGCAACTCAGTGCCATTTCCTGTCACATCTCGACAGCAGGAACTTAGAGAATGAGAACTGAATTTCTTATCATTTCTGCCGGCAGCCTTCTAGTTTGGAATCTACTAATGAAGACATTTGTGCAAAGGTTGAAAACCAGAATCAGGAGATGGTTTTGCTGTGGGACAATGCTAGGAAGGTGTCTAGCTGGCAAAGGAGAGAAGCAAGATTCTTCTAGATTCTTCTTGGTAACACTTAGATACTGAAGATGGCTGAAACCGGAGGTAGTATCTTTCAGTTTTTCTATTTCCTGATTTCCTTAACATTTGGAGGCTTCCTTGCCCTTTCTCTACTAGTTTCCTCACAGATCTAATCTTACATATTGAATTCACTGCAGGGTAAAATGTCCAGAGAAGCTTCTGTTTTTCCAACTGGGATCTGAACAATAGATGCTGTTATTAGTCAATCTGTATTTATAAACCTGAATTCAATGTGTTCAATGAATCAATAACTATTCTCCTGGAATAATAGCTAACTAGATGCACGATTTTCTTAGTTTATATTTTTAAATTCTGGTATTAGCCATGACTCTGCATCACTATTGTTATAATGCTGAATGTTAAAACTTCAGATTCTTTAACCTGTAATGCAAGTTATTTTATGTATTCTAATCAGCTTTTAATAATTTTTACAGTGTTTATTTTTATTTTGTGTGTCTGAGTGTTCTGCCTGCAGGTATGTCTGTATACCATGTGCATGCAGCACTCACAGAAGCCAGAAGAGGATGACAGATCCCCTAGGAACTGCAGCTAGAGATTGTTGTTAGCTGCCACATTGGTGCTAGGGATTAAATCTGCCTCCTCTGGCAAGCCACTCAGTGCTCCTGACTGCTAAGCCATCTCTCCAGTTCATATGTTGAAATTTTAATGACCCCTTAGGCTCATGGATTGGGAACTTAGTCCCCAAGAGGCATCTCCTGAATGTCCAGCAGAATTCTAAAAGGGCATGCTCTTGAGGGAGAGCTCCATGCCTGGCCACTGCTTTCTCCCATGTTCCAGGTGCCATTCCATAAGCTACCTCGAATACCTCATCACAAGACCCCAAATAATTAGCCAATTGATTGAGACTATGGAAGAAATGTCCAAAGGTGAGAACCAAAATAAATCATTCCTCCTTTTAATCAGTACAGGTGTTTTGCTATAGCCATGCAAATCTGAATAAAACAGAAGTACATCAAGCATCATTCCCAAACATACAGCCATATATTGTCTCTTCTTAGTCTTACCCTCTTAAAATCTTCATGCCATGGGTCTTGTATAATGAATGTTTCTTGGACTGGGCTCATGTGCTCTGTCTGTATAGTTTTCTCCTTCTTATTCTTTTAAACTTGTAAGTATTCTTGAAGCTTCAAATCAAATGCCTTTTTCTTCTTTTTCCCCTTTCTTCTTATTCCCAAGAGCTCCAACTAAACTTAAAACTGTTTTGAGCTGGATTTAAAACTATATTATTTTCTAGGTATTTGCTTTGTTCCACACTGTCACTAGAAAGAAAATTCCTTGAAAAATGCAAAAAACTCAATAGATAGTCAAGGACTTGAAAGATTATCTTGAAATAGGCTCCCCATGTACCATCTACAGAAGAAGGAAAAGGAAAAAGAAAAAAGAAACACAGAGAAGACCAAAAGCTATTTTTTTCTTGAAGCAAAAATAAAAAAAAAATCTTTAAATTGATCTAATGCATTATTAAGTAGCCTAGGGAAAATTTTGACTTTACTCTTGTTTTGTAGAAGAAGAAAAACTACTCAAGAAATTTTCTTGTTTTGTGAAAACTGATGTTTTGAATATGTACTATTTTCAAGCTACAAAAATGTAACTCATGCTAAAGCCTTTAGGGATACATACACTTATAAATATAACATTAATACACAAATATACAACACAATTTAACTGTGCCATGCACCATAAGGAAGGACTGACAGTGAGAACACATGTAAGTCTGGCAGAGAAGGCCTCTTCTGGAAGCCAATGGAGTGGATCAAAGAGAATGAGACCACCTAGAAGGCAGTGGGAAACGGTGTTTCATTAACCAGAACTGCCATAGAGAATCTCAATGTGGACACAAACAGCCACACCTAAACCCAAGCAGCCATTGATAAACCAAGGAGACATGTTTTATAGACAGCTTAAATGAGGTGGAGGATAGGAGGACAGAGGAGTAGAAGAAGGAGGGCTAATTAACACTAAAGACCTTTGATGACATCACATGGAAACCCGACTACTTCTAGATGATTCCTGGAGCATTTAGTGAACATGTAAAAATGAGTGTAAACGGGTTTGCCCTAGAATAGACATGGTAGGAGCAAGGACATTGCTTCCCACCAGACACATGGGGTGTCAAATAGAAAGCTCAGTGCCAGGGAATGGGTTACCTCTTTTTCTTTGGGTTATTAGTGGGATCCTATGATCCTCTCAAATGTTAACAGGCAGTTGCCTTTGCATCTGATTGAATTGGATGACAAAATTTTACTGCTGAAAACACCACACACCTGAATCTTAGCACATGGATAAACACAGCTGGTATTGACCTGGAAACTTCAACCATCCTCTGTAGCTAATATAGTGCTTGGAGGAGCTATTCATGCTACTGGAGAAAAAATAATCAACAAATTATCCTTTCTTCTTGCATTCTTTTTCTTGACAAAAATGCTATCATATCATTTTTATTTCTTTCTATGCAATGTATAAATTTTAGGGTGGTCATTATAAAGATATATTGGTGTATTGTGTATAACCTTTTCCTTTGAAGTTATTTTGATTTACAGGAAATTTGAAAAGGATATGGAAATTTCTTATATTTTTTTTTCACTGAGCTTCCCCTGGTATCAACACTTTATATCAATGTCGTATGTCTTAGGGAGGTAAGAAGCCTGCATTTAAACCATACTAACTGCTAAAACTCCTGAGTTTATTTGGATTTCACTAATGTTTTCATCCTATACAGGAGGACCATTGCAGAGAAACATCATCTCTTTTCTGATGAATAATGGTTTCTCAGGTCTGGTCTTCTTTATCGTCCTGACTATGACAATTTTGAAGAACACTAGCCAGTTATTCTGTAGAGTCCCTCTCCCTTTGGGGTTTTATACTTTTTTTCTGTGAGATCAGTGCTTGTATATCTGAGGAGGATACCCTTCCTGTTATAAATTTTCAGGGACTATGGCCAGTGTGACTCATCACTAAAGGTTTTGATCTTGATTTCAAAGTCCAAGTAATGTTCAACAGATTTCTCTTCTCATTTCTCTATGTGCCTACCATATACTCTTCTTGGCAAACAAGTCACTAAGGAGATCCCATTCTCAAGGGCATTGAAGACTAGTGAGGAATATCAAGGACTATGTCTTGGAGAGGAGATCTCCGAAAGTTATTTTGAATTCTTCTTCAAGGAAGATATTTCTCTTATTATTTTTCTTTCACCTATTTATGATATTATAAACTCACATATTTACCTTACATTTTGGGTTATTACAATTTTGGCTGTTGTTGTGGCTGAAAACTGTCAAGCTTTGTTGCTTTTATCTTGAGGCTTATCTTTACAGGGCCACTCTCTCATCAAAATGGGCTCTGCCCTATTAGCATAACACTATCAACTCTGGCTAGGGACTTTGTGCCATAACCTCAAACACACCACTCACAGGGGTCATAGATTTTCCTCTTCATGCTTAATAAGCCACTGTAGTCAAGCTCATATTCCTTCTCAAAACCAGGAATGGTGGCCTCAGAACTTTGATAGCAGGCTTCATAAGGCTCTTTCTAAAAAGGAACAATTATTGGAAGATATAAGGGGCCAAGTTCCCTATGGGTCAACACTTCAGAATGATCACGGGAATGAACTCAAGGAGGAACAAGCAGATAGAGTCCCAAGGGAGTCTAGTCACTGCCCCTTTGAGGTCTTTGGTTTCAACAACAGTCTCCGACTGAAGACAGGTGATGAATTTGGGTTCAGAGTGAAGTTAGTTGAGGAGGAAATGAAGACAGGTTTAACAGGAGAGATTAGTGGACTTTCTACCTCTGGGCACTAAATGTCTGCTTTGGTCCTCACTAATCAGTTTTCCACATGCCTCTTGCCATTTGCTTTACTTAGGATGAGTTCCTAGAGCTCAAATTGCTGCCGGGTGCTGGCTGCCTTCTCTCTCTCTCTCTCTCTCTCTCTCTCTCTCTCTCTCTCTCTCTCTCTCTCTCTCCCTCTCTCCCTCTCTCCCTCTCTCTCTCCCCTCCATTTAACCCACTTCTTTTTTCCTAAGTGCCTGTACATAGAGAGCTGGTCAAGGGGGAAATTATGTTGATTAGGAAGCATGGTCCAATTAAGTCAGACATGATGGGGAAATTGCTTTAGAGTCCAAATATATACCTGCAGGATAGAGGGCCTCTGTAACACCTGCATAAAGAGTGTACAAATTTCAGAGCGTATAGCTCAAGGCAAGGAAAATAGAAGGCTGATAAATTTGCATGTAACAGTGATTAGGGACAGCTAAACAATAATATGTATCTTGGCGGGAAGGGGAAATGGTGTAGATTTTTCTCTAGACCTGTGATATTTAGAAAACATCTGCTTTTTAAAATAATAGAATTAGAGATACAATTCAGGTTAAGGTATTGGCAGTCTAAGTTCTTGCCTTTCATGTTTATTTCCTCATTTACTCTGGCCCACACCCACTCAAATCTTCACACACAGCCCCGCTCATAGCAATTTCTGATCAGAGTTTGCATCTGAGGAACAAGACTTGGGTAGTGTTGTAAGTCTTAAGTGACTTGAGCTGTAGGAGCTGGGACAGCAGAGGGCTAGAGTACATCACAGAGAGACCACTTGCTGAGAAGTAGCTTTTGAAATGTTCTGCCTACCTCCTCTGACTGCTTTGGTAAAGTTTTCATAGTGGTTGACAGATTATGTAATCTATCTACCCAGTGATAATGCTTTTTTCTTTGGTGTAGAGAAATTGTTAGGGCATTTCTATATCAGCTAGTCTCTAGTTAATAATCAATAGTCTTGTTGTCTAATGAAGTGATGGCCTTGACACCGGCCTTTGTGCAGTGTTAAAATAACATTGATCGCTATCATTATCATATGCCCTTGATATACTGAATAAGGACATGGATATCAATCTTAGAGCAGAATAACATTCCATAAATCTTAGAGAAATAGCTGGGATTGTCCAAACCAGCAGATACTTCTTGACAGCAAAGTGACAGAGGAGCCCAAGACACAGATCATTTATAATTTATCTCTAAGCCCAGACTGAAGAAAAACTCAAAAGTAGCATTTAGTATCAAAGGTGCTTGTCACAGAACTCACAGGAGCGCCCTATTTTCAATGGATGTTGAAGAAACTTTTGGGTAAGAAGGGGAAAGAGATGATTTTTTTTTTTCGTTTGGCCATTCCCTTTCTAAAGAGTGTTTTGGATTTTATGCTATTTTTCAATTACTCACTAATAGAAGGCATGAAACAGGATGGGCCGGGCTAACATTCAACATGGCAGAGGAGCTGTCAAGCAAAGGATCCCTTGTCTGATATGCCATCTTTAAGCTAGTCCTAGATTCCAACCTTTGCATTTAAATGAATTCAAAATGGCATCAATGCTGAAGACAAGTGTGCTGACAGAGAACTATAATTCGACCCATGGGAAACGGAAGCAGGAGGATTGTAAATTTGAGGTCAACTAGGGCACACAGTAACTTTGAGGACAGCCTCAAAACTACAAAACTCAAAACTACAGTGTGTGACCCAGTGCTACCCAGTCTGCAAATTTTCTTCTTAACCAAAACCCTGAAAACTCGACTCTCCATTGAGAAATACTAGTTGTTCGTGAGATTGTTTTGGTTAAGTGGGTGTTGGAGGGGTTTAAGTTGGTCCATATTGCCAGATAACAAATAATTCAGAATCAGGAATATTGGATCAAAATTTGAAGGTAAGTTACTTTTAAAAATAACATTTCTTTTTATAAAACAACGTACTCATTGACTCCATTGAGCATCTTTATCACAAATATGAAAAGACCTTGTTCAGCGAAGTTGACCTTTTCCTGATAACACTCCAGTCTGGAGTGGCTGTTCTATGCTGGGTGGAGATTCTGGAGATAGGTCCGAATTCACAGTAATTGTTTTGGTGCTGCAAAATTTTCCTTGTGCTCACAATAGAATTTGAGAGTGTGTCAACAAAATGAACGAATGTAGCAGTTCTTCGAAGTATGCTGAGTTTGGAGATGGAGAAACTCAGGTAAACAGGAAAAAGCACAGGAGCCCTGAGGAGATGTAGGCAAATGATACACCAGCAAGCCTCACTGTGAATTTAAGAAAAATATTTCTGCTTTACTCAACTTTATTTTAAATTTGCATGTATTCCATTTTTACTTAATGTGTTTACTGTCAGTAAACACATGTAAAGATCCCTTAAAATAAAAAATAAATAAATAAACATGAGCTTTGATAATTTTTTAAAGGCAAACAGAAATCCTGTCTTTTAAGAGAAATAGAGGTCACAAAAGACCAAAGTGCTAGCACACTCTGAGTGTTTATGTATTTGTGCTTTGTGGATATATGTGCAGTATGCATATGATGTGTTCTCTGTCATGAATGTGTACATTTCTTGTGTGTTGTGTGTCCACTATATTTAAAACATCAACCTCTTATTAGTGCTACCAAGAACATGCCTCACCAGAGGAAAAACATACATACTCATGTAAATTGAAGGTGACTACAAGCTTTTGGAAAAATATTTATTACCAAATCTATTTAGATATTTAGTCAAAATAGCTGATAACATAAATGATTCAGCTAGTTATTACTGCTAGAAGTGATTTCAATTGGACTAAAGCAATCCATGTCCAAAGCAATTCTGTTTCTCTCTAAGACATTTTTAAAAGAATTACTGTCCTGTGATTTTCTGTGGATGTTCTTGAATGTTCCAATTTGTAAATCTAGTCGAATTCTTTAAAAAAAAAAAAAATCAGGAGGCATGGGGTCAACACGTGTAATCCAGGATGGGAGACAGTGAAAGTCGATGTGCTTACATGCAGGTGGTGCACTGGCCACGTTTACCGTCTTTTGGGGGGTCCTTATATTTAAATGAAGACCTCAGAGGAGAACAATTGCTATTAAGGATTCTGTAAGCTGGACACTCACATGACTCATGCCAGAAGCCACTTTCAGTAAATGACTTCAAACTCTGAAACAGGAGTAAATCCCCTGTCTTGGTACCGCTCTTTCTCCTTCACCTGCCAAAAGTGTAAATATTTTTAGAAATACATTATTTACAAGGCAGGGAGCTTTTGGGGGGAAGCATTGGGCTAGTAGAAGAACACAGATAAATGTGGTAGCAGGGAGAGCTTTATGGCCACTCCAGACTCAACTGTCATTGCCTTGGTACTTTCTGTCAGTCTGACTAAATCCTGTCATCCCTCAACCCGGTTTAAATTAACAGGTAATTTGTAAATGTCACTTCAGGTTAGGCCGCTCATTTTGTTTCTACTCTACCAATGCAAAGTCTAGGACTAATTTTTCTTGTCTTCTTTTAATAGGATTTTCATTTATAAATAGAATTATGTTCTGAAAATAAATTACAGTAAGTGATGCAGGAGCGGTGGCAGTCCCACTCTCTTGGAATTTCAAGCACCTCCATCAGAAAAGATTAATAAAAACACTTCAAAGGCTAAATTCCATTTAAGCAGAAGACAGCTTTTGGTTAATATTTAATCTGAGTAACTGAGATCTTGGTGGAAAACATAATTTTTTAATATCTAAATTAATTTTCAAAACAAAACCATTAATTTTGTTTGGAGGGTTTGTGCAGTGAGAAACTTTCAGTAATATATTTGCAGAGGGAAAAGTTAATCAATTAATTTCTGTGGGGAAAAACAATAGCTTTGAATGTTGTATTTGTTCTAAATGAGTTTCTTCTTATCTGGTCAGGTGTAGGCCTTGAGAATTCTTTCTGCTGGGCTGTTCCATCTCTGAAGAACAGAAGTCTTTTCCAGGACTGTGCCATGCATGTCTCTGAGTCTTTGTGCAAGGGCCTCAGCAGGAGCCTGAGCTCTCTACAACTGAGACTAGAAATGTAGCTGCTGGGGGTTGGCCCGAGAAAGCCCTGGGCAGGGCCATAGTGGCAGGACCATTGCACTGATGGATTCTGTTTTTGCAGAGGAGATTAGAATTGGAAGCTGCAGTGGAGAATCAAATCAGGCTAAAAGGGAAAGCGAGAGGCCATCCTAAGTCACATGAGAAGCAGCTACCAAATATTGATTGATGGTGGGAGACAAAGAACCGGTGTCTGTCATCAAGTTTATCTATATCTGCATCTTGATTGGTGGAAGAGCCAATGTGACCATTTGTGCCACCTTACCAGTTTCGTCATTTACTAGCTCTCTAGCCTAAGGCATATGCTTTCTCCTGAGTTGAAAAATATATATATATGATTTGAAATTTTACCATCTGTGTCTGGTCTATATTAATGGCTTCCATGTAGCTGCAGTGCACAGGGCACGCTCTAATCCTATTTTGTGAGAGCTACAGACATAACCTAGGTCATCACCTTTGTTGCCTTCCTAGCCAGAGCTGGAAACAGCTGGGCCTGGGAACTTTTATCTTTCTTCCAGCCTGTAGCCAGGGTGGGACCATCTTAGCAGGAAGGTAAAGGGCTTGTCTAATGTTCAGCATAAAAAATTAATTTAGTAGAAACCCCTATTTCAAACCAGCCTGCTCCACAGTCCAACACCACCTTCTCTGTCCCTATTCTGTTTGGTGACTGCTCTTTGTGGACTCTTCTATATATGCTGAGTATGCTATGTGGAGACGTAGACATTCAAACAGCGTTGGAAGCAGGCTTCCATCAGATGTGCGCTCCACCTCATGTCTTGTGTGGTTCAGTGAACAAGCCTCCTGTGGGCTTTTTAATTCCCCTAAGTGGCTGTTTTCCTGCTGGACATGGGCTTTTAATATAGTCATGATCTCATTGTGGGAACTTGGAGAACAGGAATATTACTATCATTTGCTCCCCGATTCATACTTGCACACCTGTCCCAATGTTTTTCCCTAACAGTAGCTTTTTAATCTAGATATTATTCTATAGCATTGTTATAGAACTTTAAGTATGTCATTCGTCTCTCAGAATTTTTCACATAGTTTATAGTGATGATATTTCTGAAGAAAAAAGGTTCTAAGGGAAATAACACATATCTGTGTTCTATGCCTTTCATAATATTGATGGAGGAGGCTTCCAGTCGGTTGTATTTTTACACTAAAATCCACTCACTATAAAACATGCTATAGAATAAACACTTGATCCTTACAAAAGTCTCCCAATGTTTGTGGCTTCATTTGCCAAGAGTGAGGCTTCCTTTGGGGGTTCACCTGGAGAAGGTGATCCCTGTTCCCTGGGCAGATGTCCTCGATCAGTCCTAAAGCTGATTTGTGTGTGGGAGATGGTTTCCTTAAGAGATGATACTCACTGTAAACTATGCAGTTATGACATAGGAGAGGTATTAGGTGACCCCCACACCTTCGAGCAGCCTGGAATTCTCATTCTTTTCATAATAGTAAATTGTCTTTGAGTTGTCCTTAAAACTAAAATGTTAAAACAAGTAATGCTTCAGAGACAACTTGAGGGGCTGGCGAGACTCCATTCTAAACTGGCCACTACTCTCCACGGAAGCTTATGATACTTTGCAGGCCTTCTCTGTCCCCTGTCCCCTCACTTCTAGCTAGAGGTAGCTAGAGGGAGATAAGGCATTGCCTTTCAGACTTCATGAAGTTTACTTTAAAAATCCTTGCAAAATATGAAACATATGTTTAAGAACAATACTAACTATGCCTCAGCCCATTTGCATGTTTTTTTTTTTTAACATAGAATGATAATAGAGCAAACCTGCTTCTTATTTACGCAGCCCAATACTTTGAAATTTCTCAGGGCGTAAAGGCAGCCCTCCATGCACATAACATAGGAATTATCCTTGAAATAAAATGTTTAATTACAGTTGACATTTCTGAACCCATTGCAGGTGGTGCCCATCTGAGGAGTGACATTGTTTACAACACTACAAGGTTCCAGGCCCGGTGTCAGAGATTATAAACCAATTTCCATCCCTGCTTTAATGCTGGTTTAATATCAGAAGAAGAACTTTACTGTGTAAATATTAAACATTTTGTTTAAATATTAAGTACCAAAGGTCTTTTCCTTTTGATTATTAAAACAGGAAGAGCCCCAACTTTGAGAGAGGTGCCTTGTTGCACTCAGAGCATGACTGGGTCTTTACCTTCAGGTTAATTATCACTGGCTACAGAGACAGGCAGAGGCAAAATGTCAGTCGTCTGCCTGGGCCATGGTGAATTTTGGTCATGAAGCTGCAGTAGCCAACCAGGCCTCTGCACTACTGAAAGTTAGCCTTGTAACAGCAGTCGATTTTTCTTCTATTTCTTTCTTAACCTTGAAAGTGATCCTATGATAATTAACTGAAAAGCAACAAAAACAAAACAAATAAAAAGCTTGGTACCTGGCTGTGTGCAGAGAGAGTGCATGTGACCAAGCTCAAGGAAGTTATCTCTGGTAACCCAGCTGCAGCTCTTGGGGGATTTAACTGCACCCAGTTACATAGGAGCTAAGCATCTGAAAGGTCGGCAGGCAGACAGCAATCTATTGTCAGATGTGTGCCTATTTGTCCACTGAAGATAGAAAATTAACCAGGGAAATGCAAAATTTTAAAGACCTGTCCCACAGACATACTGAGGACATGTGAGAACTCTGCTCTGTGGGCTGACAAGTCCCACACAACTGTATTGGGAACCACTGGGAGTCATTCACTGTACTTTCAACAGTGGGGGAACTGATATCTGTTCTTTATTGTGTAATAGGTAAAATGTGAAGCTTTTCCCCCGTTTTCTTACAGATTGTCTTAAAATTCTCATGTGGTACATTCTGCATTCATTAGTCACCCTGAGACATCCAGCTGTTGGGTCTGACCGGCTGAAAGACGTATAAAAAAGCAAACACACTTGGGTGCTTTGGTCTAAAGGTTTTGGTATTCAAAATAAGTTTAACACCTCTGAATATGGAAGTGCCTGTAGAATTCTGTCTGAGACAAATCTCTTCAGGGAATGTTTCAGAACAATGTGGTTTTCATGCAAAAAAAAGGCAGAAGTGCCTCAGTGTATATTTTCCCTTTAGAACTATTGAACTTATGCATATTTACATAGAAGGAGTGATGGAAGCAGTGCAGGCAGGCTGCTTAGCAAGACAAGCATTGACTCGCTAGGACCTAACTGTACTTTTGAACACATTTTAGACTTTTTAATCAGTTAGCACATGTTTACCGAACATCGAGTTTGAGCCTTCAAACATTTAAGATATATCTGATAAGTCAAGATTAATTTCATAATGAAATTAAAAGTGGTTTGCATATTAATGGTAGAAAGATAAAAGTAGCTAGTTAGGATTGGAATAGAGTTTCCAACAGTATCATGGCCGTGGCAATGAGTCTTGGAGTATTTTGAGCTGAGGAATTGAGATGTCATTTAGGACAGTAGTAAGAGTGTTTTGATTAAGCAAGAGGCAGGTAGTGGCATACTGCAGGAGGCCATGGCATCAATAATCTAGTGGTCACTAGAGGAGACTTCGGTGACAATGGGTATGGGAGGGAGTTTTGAGAAAATGTCACATTTGGAGATTATTAGAAGTCCTTTAAAAGTTATGTTTCTCAAACCTTAGTGTCATATAAGCAGTGGAGAATATGCCACAGTAAGAGAGCCCAGGGTCTGGGGCATCCAGTATCCTGGCAGTCAGGTTACTAATGTTTTATACAATGGAATTTCTTTTTCTCCATGCATCTATAGATTTAACAGGACAGTGATAATGGCCTGCCCATTAGGTAAGACGTAGAACATGTTTTGGGCTACCTATCTACAAGAAATGAATTAAAGGGATTAATTTTTACTGCATTAAACTCTACTTTCATTTTCCATACAAGCCCCTAAAGTGAGAAAAATAACTTTTACTGGAGTCAAATATGAAGCCTTTTTTTTTTATTCTGTAGAGTCTGGACTCAGTCCTAGGACCTAGTGCTAATTGTTAGACAAGCACTCCCGCGTTGAACGTTGAGCTAGCCATGCTCCCAGTCCAAAACTCATCCCCTACTAATTTTTTTCTCATTTACATGTGTGGCTTTTTAATACCTTTTCAAGAACTTCCCATTCAAAAGATTTGAAGCCCTGCTTATTGAACTAGAGACTTTAATATGATTCTATATTCAATGTCTACTTTTGTAGACCACTAGGATCTTTCTATAGTTGACATTTATTTAGTTTAACATTGTTGTTTCCTCAAGTGTGAAGGCACTATAAAATGCAGGAAATATTTTGATAAAATCTTCATATCTTCTGACATTATCCTTGAGCTACTTTTATTAGAAATATCTGTTGAGTTTATAAAGTCAAATTGTCTTTGAATTATCATCATATGAAAATCTTTCCGTGCACCTGGAGATATACCATAGTGAAGTATATCTTCTATTTTTCTAAAATCTTTGGGAAGATGTGACATTTAGGCAACTGTCATAGTTAAGTGGCTTGTTAGTGGTGTAAATGACCAGTGATATAAATTAACTTAGAAATATGTCTATTACACAAGAAACATTTTCAAGATTTTATTACCAAATGAACTCCAAATTAAGGGGTCCAGAGAGATGGAAGAAATATGGTCAGGAAGAAAAATAGTTTCATTTTGTCCACTCCTTCTGGAATTATGTGGAACAGAACCTTGGGTCATACCAGGAAGAAAGAGAGAAGACAAGGATGGTCTTGGTCAATTGTGCTTTGTCCAACCCAAGCATACAACATGTAGGAGGCATGTTTAAGAGTGCCATGAAATAGAAAGGAAATATCTACCTGATAGTCATCAATAAGGTAGTGGTACAGAAATTGAAGATTAAACTGGCCCACCGTCTCCTGAAGAAGTTAACTCATTAGAATCATGCTATAGGATCCTATTTCAATTCATTTCAGGAAGATAGCCCTCATCTCTGTGTTGTGGGCATATCTTGCTCCTTGGTCTGAGGCTAATTTCTCCAACTCATAATAATGAAATATATCAGTTAACTTGTAGCCCTGCTGGGAAAGAATTTTTACAAGTATCATTGAGAACTATGCTTCAACCATACTTCTGGGCTCTTAACATGCCATGTCATTCTTAGAAATACTGAAATATTAAAACTCTGATAATGTCAGGGGGTTGAGATAGCTTCCTTGAGATTGCTAAAGTAAGAGTCTCTTTAAAAGATGCTGATTTTCTGCTCCTTGGGTTCATACTAGTCTAATTACAAATTTTCACAATGATAAAGGGGCATCTTCTTTAAGAATGGAAAATTTCCTCAGCTTACAATGAAAATAAATTTTTTAAAAGTTCAGAATCTAGTCACAGTTCAGAATAAATCCCTAAAAACAGCGTTCTTGTGATTGTTCAACAATTCTTCCAGAGCGAGACAAGTACATTAAAAAACAAAGTATGCTCTGCTCACCACTGGCTTCATCTCTATGGTGTTGCTCCCCCTCCTGCATGGTATATGCCACTTCTAAGTTTCTCAAAAAATGTGCAAAAATGTATTCTTTTCAATCTGTTTTTTAAACCAGGATGCATTAATAAAATCACCTGCATTTATTGACTAGAAGAAACATGTCTCCAGAGGAGCTTTGCTTAGAAGTTTGGAGACTCAGACTCAGTTGATTCACACTGAAGATGTCGCCAAAATCTCTTGCAGAACATTTTTTAAAAATTGTGGTGATTATAAAATAATCAACCTAACTCCCCAGGAAACTTATCAATAAAATTTCATATGCTGCAGAAACTCACCATATTTTGTTTTCAATGTGTTCCATTTTTGATTTAGCTTAAGGCAAACTTTCAGAAAATATTATAACATATTGTAGCAATCTGATATTATTTTAGGATGCCAAGTCTCAGAAGTCTAAGACTGACCGTCCCCCCTTCAAAGGACCATGTAATATCAAAAATCTTTCCCTGGCTATTTCATTGTTCTTCATGCACAATTGACATAAATCAAATTTTGTTTCAGGAATGATTTCAAATAGATCTATTCTGTTCTCTTGACATTTTAAACTTGCTTATGTAAAATTATTTCATCTATTTTTATTGAAAGGCACTGAACATTTCAAAAGTCATGGTATCTCCCTTGGTATGCAATGATTGTTGAATCAAGTTTTAAAATATGGAAGATACTAACATAGAGAGTTAGAATAGCTGAGACTGGATTCTCTATGGCATCGCTGCTGACAGTTACAGAGGTATGCAGGGGATGTGCATATGAAAGACTGTGCCTATTTTTTACCTGGATAGATGGGAAGAAACCTACATGATCCTTCTTGATAATCAACTCTTTGTTTTAAGATACATATAAGTAGCTGCTTATCAGCAGACTCACAAACATTCCTCCAGTGTAAGTAACACATTGGGGCAAGTGCTAAGAATGAAGTAAGAAGTCCACTTTCTTTATTTTTTACATATGGAGTAAAATCTAATATAAGACTGATTTTCCTGGGCAAGTAATTTCTGCAATGTACTTATATGGTGACAACATATATCACAGATGTTGAAATCAAGTGTATTATTAAGGTGTGATGGTAAAGACAGGGCTCTAATAGACAGAGATGTGGTTAGAACCACTATTCACTCAGAGAGGGATATAGGAAGATCTACTTGTTAGAGTCCCTGGGAGAGAAGAGTGCTGCTGTCAATTCAGTCTATGAATGATACTTTCCTATGAATGTAGGAATTTTAACGAATTCCTACATTTTAAAGAAAGTGAAATCACTTATTATACACTCCCAATTCTAAGCATTATAAATTCAGAAGTTTCTTTTTTATTATTTCAAATCTATTTTGTTAAATTATTTTACTTATTGACATTCCAGTCATTGCCTAGAGTCCCCCTTCCCATCATCCCTCATCCTGTTCCTCTTCTCCCTTGCCTCTGAGAGGGTGCTCCTCCCACCCCACCAGACCTCCCCCTTCCCTGTGGCATCAACTCTCTCAAAGATTAAGCATACCCTCTCCCACTGAGACCAAACAAGGGAGATCTGTACTGTATATGTGCCAGGGGCCTTCGACCAGCCCATGTATGCTCCTGGTTGGTGGCTTAGTCTCTGGAAGCTCCCTGGGGTCTGGATTACTTGAGATTCCTGATCTTCTTATGTGGTTGCTCTTCTTTTCAGCTTCTTCAATCCTTCCCCTAATTCAACCATAGTAGTCCCCTACTTCAGTCCAATGATTAGGTGTAAGGATCTGCTTCTGTCTCAGTCAGCTGCTGGTAGGGGCTCACAGAGGACAGCAATGCAAGGCTCCCATCTGGAAATACATCAGAGCATAGTAGTGTCAGGCCTTGGTGCCCACCCCCATGAGATGGATCCAAAGTTGGGCCAATCATTGGACCTGTTTTCTTCAGTCTCTTCTCCATTTTTGTCCCTGTAGTTCTTTTAGACAGGAACAATTCTGGGTCAGGAATTTTGACTGTGGGTTACTAACCCTGTCCCTCCCCTTGAGGCCCTGTCTGTCTCCTGGAAGTGGATTCTTTGAATTCTTTTTCCCCAATATTGGCTTTTTTGGCTAAGGTCACCCCCACCGAGTCCTGAGAGTGACTTACCTCCCAGGTCTTTAGTATTTTCTAGAGGGTCCCCCCACCTCCCACTCCTCAATGCTGCTTATATCTATTCTTTCTCTTGGCCTTGTGGGCTTCTCTCCTGTACCCTCCCCCAGTATCTGATCCTGTTCCCTTTTCCCCTCCCCGCTCCTCTCTCACAATCAGGTCCCTCCCTCCCACTGCCTCCCATGATTAATTTCCTTTCCCCTTCTAATTGGGCTCTTATATCTGTTTTGCAATTGGAAAACTCTACATGTAAGAAACCGCGCTCCTCCTGTTAGTGCTAACACTAAGGCTCAGTCCTAAGGGGTAAGTTCTCCTTGTGCAGGGCAGCAGAAGATGGCTGTGTAACTGCTATTACCACCAATAACAGCCAATGACTAAACACTGGGATAGAGCTGAAAAATGGCTCCTAAATGTGGCGAATGGCTCCTATCAGTCAAACTCAACATCGGACAAAATGTAAGTCCTGACAGGGCCGGAAAAAGAAAAAATTTGAATATTAAGAAAGAAAAAAAAACAATGATAAAAAGATTAGTTGAATTTGTAGAGCACATTGACATTGGTTGGGAATCTCTTTAAACACAGAGAGTTGGGAGTAAGCTCTGAAGGAATCACTCTGTAGGAACATGGTGGCCTTTATTGGCATATGTACAGAATCTGGGGACCTCTTCATGTGTGCGCTGGAGGACCGTACACACATGGGCAATGGATGATTCTCTGCCCCTTCTACTTAGCAGTTCTTCCAAGACCTGCACAGGGATAGAGTCTTGAGGTGACATAGCAGACATCCTTTGTGACACTTAGTTTTTAACTATCAGCTTGATACAACTCAGACAAGATTTATTGAAGAATTGACTAAATCAGGTTGGCCTATGTCATGTCTGTGGGTAATTGTTTTGATAACTAATTGTTGTGGGACCACTTGGGCTGTGGACTTGTTGACTTGGAACACTACAGGTAGTACCATTCCCTAACAAGGGGTTCCTGAATTGCACAGGAAAGGAGAAAACAAGCAAACAACTCAGCATGGGTGCATTTCTTTCTCTCTGCTCTAGCCTGTGGACATGAGGTGACTAGCTGTTTTAAGTTTCTGATACTTAAAATGCCCAGCTGTGGTGGAATGTAACCTGGAGCTGTGAGATATACTACAGCCAAATTCTACTCAAAATTGCCTTATTTGCCAGGTTATTTTATCAGAGCAACAGAAATTAAACTAAAAAACCATTGTATCTAGGTTACTCTGGTAAATGTTCTGCTTTATTTGACTCTCCTATGTCTAACTTACTCGGTAGACTGTGAAAATAGACTCCTTAATAATGTTTCACCTTAAAAACTGAGTCTTAAGAAAATTTTACCTCTGTAGAAGTTGACCTTAGACAATACTGAAATTTGTCATGAACTTGAGCCATGGCCTATTTGGCAGAGATCACCCTCTCTACTCACCAAATTCCCATTCCCAGCTCTGCAAAGCTTCAGTCAATTTTCATTAGCAGACATCCATTCTCTTTAAAGGCTGAATACAAGATTCTTGCTGAGAGTTGAGTCTTTGGGAAAATTAGTAAACCTTCCTGGGCCTCATTGTCCTCTTTAATGAAACAAAAATTAACCAGTAGTTGTCTCATGGGAATGAGAATTAGAGAAGGAATTTTGAAAGGTTAATTTATGCAAGACTTTAGGAACAATATCTAGACATCTAGAAAGTACAAGTGATGCTAATTATATGAAGATATTTTTAGCCTTATCTTAGTTAGTGTGAACAGACACCATGACCAAGGCAACTCTTCTAAAGACAGTATTTAATTGGGACTGGCTTACAGTTCATTCCATTATCATTAAGGCAGGAGCATGGCAGTGTCCAGGAAGGACATGGTGCAGGAGGAGCTGAGAGTTCAACATCTTGTTCTAAAGGTAAACAGAAGACTGGCTTCCAAGCAACTAGGACAAGACTCTTAAAGTCCACACCCAGAGTGACACACCTCCTCCAACAAGCTATACCTATTCCAGCAGGCCACACCTTCAAATAGTGCTGGTCAGTGGGCCAAACATATTCAAACCAAGCCTTTTTACCTTTACTTGTCATAGAGGGAAGATCTTGTTCTTATGTGTCCCGTGGTTTGAACTTGTCTTTCTGCTAAGAAGAATGGAACATTGGAAAAGAGCAAAGGTAGACTGTGATAGTATTTAAACAGATACAGACCAGTGAAAACAAAGCTTAATTTGTCTGACTACAAGATAGAAGGACAGGGTAAGAGATCCTAAAGGTACAAGGTTAGTTTAAGAGGGGATGATTTAAGTAGAGAACACAGAGATAGATGAGATGGATGGAGGGTGGAAGGGATGAAGAGAGGGAAGATGAGGGTGAGATGTGAAGAGGTAGATAAGGATGGGAGGAACAGAAAATGAAGAGAAAGGAGGACACAGTAGTCTGAGTGTGCATATGCTCTCCCAGCTCATGCACACAGCACTCCTGAGTTCAGCGGCTCCCTCTGATATTACTCAGGAACTAAAGTCCATGTTTCAAGTCTCCTATTCCCTCTTGCACTCTCTTCTTGCTCTCCTCTTCTGTCTTTTATTCCCTCTTTCACCTTTTCTTTTTCTTACCCTTTAGCAGGAAGCTTTTGTATTTGTATGGGTGATGATGCATGCTAATCATCTCCCTTGCAGTCCGGGAGCACTCTGTAGACACAGACCCCTGAACCATCTGCCTACCATGGGCCATAGTGTCCTCCGCAGAGGCTTCTATTCCACCAGAGATACCCATGCTGAGATAAGCTCTGTTGCCTCACATTCTTTTTTGACGCAGCCTCATTCTGAATGCCAGGGTAGGCTGGAGATCACCATGTAGCTCAGGCTGGCTCACTCTCCTGAAGGTTGACACTACAGGACTCAGCCATCATACCCTTTTCAGATATGGAGTTTGTTTGTTTGTTTGTTTGTTTGTTTTGATGGGAAAGGGACAGGGTCATATACATGACATATCTGGTCACATTGTGTCAACAGTCAAAAGTGGAAAGAGAAAAATTCTAGGATTCAATTTCTTTTTTTCTTTTTATTCAGTCCAAAACATCAAGTCTTGGAATGGCGTCCCCACATTAGAGGTGGGTCTTTCCATTTCAATTAAGGCAGTCTAGTCATTCCCTTACAGACATAATAAGCAGCTCCAATTTTGTTTTAAATGGCCATGTTTTGGAGAGATTTTGTTTTACTTTAACCAAACAACCCAAGAACTCACTTCTGATCTTTGTAGCATTTAGAATGTTTTCTTCTCTGTGGCCTTATTTGTTTACTTGCAATTTTGAATAGGTATGAACCAGGAGTCCTGGTTCCTATATGATAAAGGTTGAAATGCATGGGTTGAGTTGGCTGTCTGAGGAGATACGTCACATTCCATAGCTCTCTGTTATACTTTCTGTTCCATCATGGTGTCTCCTAGAGGCTCTTGTGGTTTAATAAGCTCATGGTCTCTCTCCTCTGAGATTCTGGAATTCTCTCTGACCTCTTCTAGTAATGCCTAGCATTCTTTCATTTATATATTGATTATTTAGGGCTTGTTTAACTTCCTTAGCTCAACTACTAAAGGTGCTTTGAATAAGGGGGTGGATTTCTTCCAGAACTACAGAGCTCATGGCTGAGGTCACCGCCCCCAACAAGTTTCTTGCCATGATTTCTCAGTCCTAGAGAAGCCTTGCCTCAGGTTTTCTTACTGATACAGGGATTAGAACCCACAACCTCAGAGTACCTTCTCCATGGTTTAGTGTTTTGATTTAGACTTCATTTAATTTCAGTAATGAGACCCTAGAAAGCTGTGGAGGTCATCCCATTTGCACCTGTGTGAAGTTTGGATTCATCTAGCTGTCAAAGCATCCCAGAGAACATTTCTGTGTAATTTGTTATATTGAAAATGAAATTAAACTGATGCCATTATTCACTTTCCTTAGACTGGATGGACGTAGCACTGTTATATGGACAGAAAAAGTCTATAATCATCACATGTGTGCTAAGGTGACATTCAGGTGCATCTGTTTCCTCTCTTAGAGTCACCTGCTGGAAGCCTATTGAGTAAATGTTAATGAATTTGGGTCTACCTCAGCTACAAATGGATCAGAGCTTCCTAATGGAACATTACAACGACCTAGATCCACTTGGCTTAGTCTACTGATTTAAATTAGGTTGAGCACCAAAGCCAGCCAAATATATTAGAGAGGAATTAGCTGTCTAGCCAGAGCAGTTAAAAGATGTTCTTAGAACTTAAAGAAAAGGAGGGAGAATAAGAATGTCTCTTTGTATCCATCCAGCCTAGAGCTTCAGACACATATTTGGAGAGATGGGCTGACAACTCAGTTGTGTGAGTGGAATTTGCCATGTGACCTCCATTAATGTCTAAAGATTGCTCCTAGTTGAATCTTTAAAACATCATGCTAAAAGCATGCCGTCAAGTGCCTGCCAAATTTGGTTTTAGAATTCAGCTGTTTTAAAGCTAGAGGTGAGGATTTTTAAAAAAAGAAGAAGAAGAGGAAGAAGAAGAAGAAAAAAAGAACAACATTGTTGTTTTTGCTTTTTTTTAAGCATTGGCCTTCTCTATTTGATTCATTATTTAAGAAAACAATGTACACCTGTCTCTCAATCCCACTGAAATCTCTAAGTGAGGTCTTAAAGTGTCTGCCCTTCTCAGTCTTTAACATCTACCATCATGAGCTATACTCAAGTCTAATATATTTAATTAGTCCTGGCCTGTGTCTATTACTGTTTATAGCCCAGGTGTTTTATTGTTTTTTCCCATGTGTCATCTCCCCATCATGCAAAGTTAAATATTCAAGTATATAATTTGTAAACACTATATTTGTTGTGAGCTTCCATTGTAATTTGAAATGTTTCCCCATGAATCTAGCTCGTGGTACCTGCTGACTTACTCATCTATTTAGAAGGTACATTAGGTCAGCCAGCAACTCATATAGAAAACTTAATTTTATCTCCCCCTTCCTCTGAGGGATGCTGTTTGAAAAATAACATAAGTAAATCAGAGTTGGTAATACTTGTCCTCACATAATTTGTACAATTGTGCATGAAATTAGTTGTTTTGCTACATTTCCTGAAGAATTCATTGCTTCTTCAGTAGACACAATCTCACTAGTGATTTGAAACCAAAATCCCTCCTTCCCAACACCGTGTTCTCCATAGTTCAAAGGCAGAATAAGAACAAAAGAATCAATAATACTGCAACCTATGTTATAACTACTACCCAAGGGGGAAATATTAATTCATGACAGCATCCTTTGGAGCTAGCCAAAAGAGTGGAGGACAGTAGGAACTCAGTCAGACCATCCAGGCTGGCTGAGGCCCATAAAGATATCTGAGGCCCATAAAGCCCTGCGTCACCTCTAAGGCCTACAGAGAAAGGAGGTTGCAGAGTGTGCTATTCAATGGTGGTGCTTTTTGTCTGCCTAGAGACCTGGGGCTCCTTTTAGTCCTCAGGTTGATAATCAAAGTCTTTTCTCCTAAGGGGAAACAATGGAAATGTCCTGGTAGAGATGTGAGTAGCTCTGAGATTTCACCTACCAAATTCTCCAAGTTAAACACGAGCAGATAAAGGCTCAGGCAATGCAACTGCTTGCTCACTCTGCCTGATTCTTCATAAGGAAGTCCAGGGCTGAACGTAGACAGGTTTTCCATGTGTCCTGTAGATTCATCTTCATGGGCATTCTTGCTACTCTCTCATCTGACTAGATTAGGAATCAATTCTATTCATTACTTCAACTGAATCCTAAAGGACAGAAGAAAACCTCAGGGTGGTAGGGGCCGAAGAACCCTTCTTTTTAACAGTGGTCTTCACCCTTCCTCATGCTGCAGCCCTTCAGTACAGTTCCTAATGTTCTGGTGATCGTCCACAACCATAAAACTATGTTTGTTCTTACTTCCTAACTAAATTTGTGACTGTTACTAATCATAATGTACCTATTGTACATGCAGGATGACTGGTCTGCAGTCTCTGTGACAGGATTGCTTGTCACCAGAGGGGTTGTCACCCACAGGTTGAGAAACACTGCCCCCGAATGAACCCTCCTTTAAAGGGTTCTGCCTTCCCAGAGTACACTTTCATAGTGGGTGGTCATGTGCTTTGGTAGACCTATATTTCACCTTCTTCATGCTTTCCATGCTATACCCAAAGTCCCAAGTCTGGATTGTTCTGGCCTGGCAAAGCGAACCTCCTGAAAGTTTCTATGAATTCTGAAAACACAGTCAGAAAATATCCTAAAATCTGGACAAAATGGAAGTCATTTAAAATGCCTGTTTATATCTGAGTATTTGTCAAATATAGAAATGTTCTCCTTTTAGCTTCCATTGAATGTAAGTAGCACCTTGTTCGTAGAGATGTTAAGTTCCTGGATTTCTCAGCATTGGTTAGAATAATATAAATAAAATAACAATTCCTTTTGTAAGTAATACTGTTGCAGGCACTGAGTTTGTGGGAAGCTGAGGAATTATGGTAAAAGCACTATACTTTGAGTTATAAGAACTGAGATTTTCAGATTCAAGTTGGCCACTTATTAAAACACTACCTGCCTAACATGTCTATGATTATGATTAAATAAAATAAAAGATGTGCCCACATCAAGTGAGCTATACAGCATCGTACAAATGTAACAGTTTATTATTTTGCTCAAAACCTAATAGGTATTTGCACTCACATGCTGAAGTCATTTATACTTATATGATATCTTTCCTATATGATAGAGATTATGCCCAGATTGGAGATGCTTATTGATAAGCTTCCTATCTAATTCTTGTCACCCATTTATTTTAACAAGACAGCATACCTTATCGCTGACTTGAAATTTGCCTCAAATATTCAACTGATGGTGCAGATCCACTGTTTATGGTGTAAAAATCAAACTAAACATTTATAAAGTCTTCGGCAGAAGATTCCCACTAATGAAAGCACCATTCGTGGCGTGCTAAAACATGCGCACACATAGGTATTGCCCCATTTATCAGACATGAGAGCTAATTACCTCATACACCACTATATCTCTTCCACTCTCTGCATTTCAATTCCCAATATTAACACATAGGTGGTCAAGCTGACCATCGAATAGCCTGCATGAGTATGAATGCATTAAATAATTTAATGTCAGAAGAGTTTATTAAACTGCCACATTCTAATCAGCATGCGTACCTGCCTTCATTAATTTTGCACTGGTCCATGGTGTGTCTCCACAGCCAACACGAATAGCTCTAATGTTAATAGGAGCTCTTAACAAACAGGGCTAGTTAATCAAGGGAAATTTACTATTAACCACATGGCCGTGCATACTGCAATCTAATTACAATCAGATTTAACCCTCACCCTGCCACACCCATTTAGACATCTTTCTTATTACTTGTCAATGAAATGCCAGAAAATAAGGTATCATTATTTCATTACCGTGAGTGATATCTGCATCTGCATATGATTAGGAACACAAGAGGGTTTTCTGCTCGGTAAAGTTCCATGTCAGATATTTTTAAATTACATTACTTTTAAAGATCACTGTGAAGAGAGCCCCAAATCTGTCAACTAATTATTTTTTTATTTTCTAAAAATAATTAATGGTGAACAGAGAGTTTATCCAAATAAACATGAATACTGTAAATTTGTTCAGGTAGAATTTGGCATTTGGTAAGTTAGAACCTTTGCTGTGTCAACATAATGCATATGATCTCCCTGCTTAGTTCCACTATTCATCTAAATCACCCAAGGCATTAACATTAAATCTGAGTTGATGGGATCCCCATCATGTAACCATACTGTATTGCTTAATACTACTGTGATGGAGTAACACCTGCCATGATTGACTGATTCACATATTTAAGAAAAGCAAGTACAGGTCCAGAGCCAGTCTTATTTGCTTGCTTTTCCTTCCTGTAGTTGGTAGGGTGCCTGGTTTATCCTTTGGAGTAATAGGAATTTATGCATTCTGTGATGGAGTTACAGTTGGGTATTTATATTATTTTCAGTGAAGGGATTTGAGTGCAGAGGAGAATATTGGGAATGCATAACTGCAAGGTTGATACTAAAGATGTTTTGAAGACAGAAGATATAACAAGGTTTTGTCAATATTTAGGTTTATGGGATATGAACCAACACTGAGGGAACTAGAGGGTTCTGTTGTGAGGGTCTTAGGAATACCTGTTAAATAGCTGAAAGATTTTGGAAAGTCTTCTCCTGAAAGACTCTAGATATTCCCACAGACACTTCTTTCTACTGGAGTAGACCATCTTTCTATGTTATAATTTATTTTATTTCAGGTCAAATTATCTTGTGTCAATGACATAGACAGTTCCATATGTGTTGACTATGGGGCAGTTCAACTATCTGATTGTCTAAAGACGGTTTGGGTAGAGAATTTTATTCTGCATCTTATCACAGTATTTCTTCATTGTATTATATTTTCCCAACAGTTCCTGGGTCTATAAGTAAGTTGTAAGGTTTTGCTAGAAAGTAGCTGTGACAGCTACATTTTACTCTGTTTCATGACATAGCCATCTCAACTGTTGAAACAGTGACAATCTCAGAGGCAGAGTTCATCGGATGATGTTCTGTTTACAGAACAATGGTCCAAAAGAGCTTAAAACTAGAATATAGTCATAAAGGAACCTTTAAAATGGGTTATGATATACAACACATTTAATATCACATCTTATCATAAACCTCTATACTTCTTGAGGTAACGATAAATCCTTTATTTCTTTAACTATACCCTCAAGAGCATAAACCAGGGTTGGAGCTGGGAATATGTCCAGATAAGTTACAGACCACAGGAGAATATCTATGACAGGGGGTCCTCAAGGGCCCCCATCAGTCTCTTATATGGATTCTGACTTACAACAGACACACTGAAGAATAATACTCATTTTTCTGTCTTATAGATGGTGGAAAAGTTATATAAGATCAGTGTCAAAGGGAGAAATATCATCTGAATTTTACATAATAAAACAATATGAATATACCCCAATTTTTTTGAAAATTCCTGATGATAAATGATTCTTTTTGGAAACTGGAGATTTTTGCCTGGCTTATATGCTGTGGTTTTGGTATTTTGATCTACATATGTTTATCTTATTATCTGGGCAAGCTTTACAATTAAGGTGAAAGAACTGCACAAAGTGGGGAGATTTGAAATCTGTTTCTACTCTGTTAGTTCCCTCATCTGCAGAGAGAGGGAGGTGGAATAATTCATCTCCAAGAATTTCTGAACATAGTCCCTTTAATTCCATAGAGCAATAGCACCTAAGGAACAATACAAGACCCAGAACTGCCTGAAGAAGTGCAGGAATCTCAGATGAACAGTCAGGGGAATGTCACTAATAGATGGGGAGATGGCTTCTTTCCTGACTTTCCTTTTTATACTCCTTGTGTTTGTAATTCTTTAAGTTTCACATTGAAAAACAAAGGGCATCTACTCCCCAGTTTCTTGCTTTTCTTCCAGTCCTTGCCGAACGTTAGGCCCTACACTGAGGGATAATAATGCAATAGTACTCTATATGACTCATAAATATAATTTAGTCTGGAAATGTCATATGATAATCCCACATAAAACCCTATTCATCAAAGGCCTGAGCTGTCAGGTTCTGATGGTGCTTTGATTATTTTACACTTTATTTACACAGGGAACAGCCAACGGCATATTCTATACATGGTTTAAGGAAGAAAATGGCTCTGCAAAATTGAAGCTTTATCCTTTTCACAAATATGACTAATTCTGAAAATGTGAAAGGCTAGATAGATTGAATTGAATGGACAGTGGTAAAGTACACACAAACTATATATATGCAGCATATAGACATACAATATAGACATTGCACATTATGGCACATGAGAAAAAGGTTTATAGTGTTATATAAGAACAAGGTAATATAATATAATAAAATAATAGTGTTTAGCCTGAGAAATGGCATTTGTCTGGAGTCACAGAGAGTGTTAAACAAGGAACATCCACAACAATAAGTTGATGCACTATTTGCTTAATAACCCCAGAGGTTTGTGGCCAGGTGCCAGAGAGGAAGAGCAAGCAGGGTAGTTAGCTTGATGTAAAGATAACAGTGTCGTGTCGCCTGTCATTCACGGAGAGTGGGGGCCCACAAGAGAATACTGATTTCCCTAACATCCATTCACCAAGGTGTTTATAGGTTAGCTCGCATACTGTTGTTATTCTTTTGAGACAAGGAGAGGAAAATAAAATGTGGGAAAGATGCCAATGTATCAGAGATTTCAAAATACAAATGGAAGCAAATACAAACTTCCTTTGTTTCTTTTCCTTACATTTTCTTTTTGTTGTTGTTGTTGTTCTTGGTGACTCTGATTGATTATGATCTTTCTCTTGGGAACAGATAGAAAAGGAGTTTAACGTAGAGCCCAGAACCATGGTGTCTGTGGGTCACACTTTCCCATTTGGGACACTGTTGGTTTATTCTGTGTATTGTTCTAAAGTTCCTTGGATTTTCTGGTATTTCTGGACCCAAGTAAGAGATGACCTAATTAGGGAAACTTGAAAACAGTCTACAATGTATCTACCAGGAGGTTAAACAAGCACTGTCTTTCATGCCATAGTCGTGTTGAGAAAAGCAACTTCTGCTGGCATAAGCTGCTAAGGTCTGAGCTAAGATGAAGCTTTCTGCTTAAAAAGAAAGCAGACTTCAAAAATACCAAAACGGAAACTGTATATGGATGTTAGTAAATGTTCTACAAAATGCTTTCATGTGATATTATGTCAACTTAATTGTTAAATTTAATATTCATTAAAACTTCACTGTTTGAAAATAATGTGTGAGTTTTAAGTTTTCTCACTTTGTAAAAATTTCACTTCTCCACCTTTATGATTTCTGAGAGCTCATAACAAATTGTGAATCAAGCCAGTCACTTGGAAGCAAGGTGTTTCAAAAGCAAATTTGCAAATATCATTTCAAAACTATATAGTAATATTAGGTTCCATGTGAGCCGTGTGTGTGCTTTTAGACAGTGTTACCTCGTGGGGCAGTCCAGAGGCTTTAAATTTGGATATGGCAAAATCCAGGGTAAAGCATCAACTGTTTTAACACAGTACCTTTATCAAAGCTACTGACATTTAAAGGATTATGTCCTGAAAATTTCTCTCAAGGTGGCAAGGCACACATTCTCTACTGAAGGCACTAAGCTGGTGATGCTGTGAGGTTAGCTGAAGTCCTTACAACAGGCCCACTCTCCAACAGGTCTAAAGAGCTGGACACTCTGCACTCCCAGAAACCCCATCAATGATAACGATACACTATGCACGCTCACACTTAGATTTTGTAGACTCTTCAGTAGGGCTATTGCAAGCTTGCTCTCCTTTTGCAAGAAGTCCTACTGTGGTTTTCTCTATCATGTCTTGTTGGAAATGCCTCCCCTGCCCACCACTCAGCCCCACTCCTATCCAGTTCTATACCCCACTTCCTGAGCTGTATCCCTGATGTCTACTCCCAGCTGAAGAGGCAAGTTGGAAAGATGGTCTCTACAGTAGCACTTGACCATATCCTGTGGCAAACCCTTTCCTGACAGGTGCTTTTCCTCTCATTTTGGATTTCATTTTAATTTAATAATGTAGGATAAAATGAATGGTTGGGTTTATTATATATGCCAGGCAAGTAGAGAGAGAAAATAGTGTTCCTTGATTACATCGAGAGATCCAGTCTCATTCTGAGACATAGCCCCCCACCCCCACTCCCAGATGGTGGTGCTGTTAGGAAGGTTATGGAACCTTGAGGTGGTGTGGCCTCCATGAGAGAAGTGGGTCACTGATAAGGTGGGCCTTGGTGATAGTGGTGTAGTCCAGCTCTACTTCCTGTTTGCGCTGCTTGCTAGCTGTGGATGCATTGTGACCAGCTGGACTCAGGCTCCTGCCAAGTCCATGTCAAGGACTGTATCCCCTTAAACAGTAAGCCCTAATGAGAACCTCCTCTCTTGATGCTTCTTGTTTAATCACACTAAGGAGAAAAGAAAGCAACATAGGAAGGTAATGTTTTGAACAACTACTTTGTACAGCTACACATTTGGTTGCCCTTAAAACTATGTTATTCTGAATTGTAGTGTGATCTAGTTACCTGGAATGTTTTCTGAACCACACCAAGTGAATAATTAGTGCTTTTCCCAGAGTTTTTCACACATGAAAACAATTCACCAATCCCCTCCCTTGGCTCCTTTCTTTTCTCCTCAAACTTCCCCTTCACTTTGACTTGCTTTGGGGCAAATATCTAATCGAAATCATTGTCTTTTTCTTGTTCTCTAGCTCTACTTTCTTCTAGAAAAGAGTCATTCTTTAAAAATCATGATGGTCTGACAAGCTGAGGGCAATTACCTGATCAATATCAGCCTGAATGAGAAGCCCATGATGGATGCCCTCTTGGATTGAAAGGAAAGTAGCAGAGACATATTAAATTAAGCTAGTCTCATTTGGACAATCACTAGAAGATGCTGAAGCAAGGTAATTTGACCTTTAAAAAAAATCAAGAATGGTTTGCATGATCTCAGTCAGTATGAAGGAAAGTCTGAGACAAGGTAATTACGGAATTTCAATAATCACAGGGTTTTGCAACAAAGGATTTTCCTTGTGTCGTTTTGGATCTCCAACTACAAATTAACAAAAAGTAGTGAGCCCATTTCTTATGACTAATGGGATGGGTAGGGGTATTCCATGGACAAGGTGGGCATGAGACAAAATGGGAAATGAGGTGTTGCAGCTCTTCTCACTGGACAAGTCCGAACCCACTTTTCTCAACTTGGCAGGTTAATGAATATTTTAATTATACTTTAACTTGAGACTTCTTCTAAAGCCAAACAGTAAATCTCCTCAGATTATGTTGTCTTTGGCTGTTACCGCAGCTAACAAGGCAATAGATCTTAGATATTTAGCTATCATTACTTCTACTCAGCCCAAATTATCAAAATCAATAGCATGCACACTCACAGGATATAATATAGCCTCAATTCTCAACAAAGATGTATATGGGGACCTCTGCCTAAAGACTGTTTATAATATTTAATATTTGGTTAAATAAAGAAATAAAAAAAATGTGTTTAAATCTTATTTCATGTGCCTTGCCCTCCCTAAGACAGTATTTGGGGTATATTTTTCAACTCTTCCTCTTGACTTAATCCAATGATTGATATCCTTTCTTACAGTATGCATGTGAAATGTCGCATACAGGCTCACGTGTTTAAATGGTTGATCCTCAACTGGTGAAGTTGTTTAGAAAGTTTATATAGTTTTTTGTGGTTTGTGGATTGTATTTTTGGTATTCTGAGCTTCTGGGTTAATATCACTTATCAGAGAGGGCAGGCCATGTGCATTTTTTTGTGTTTGGGTTACCTCACTCAGGATGACATTCTCCAGATCAATCTATTTCCCTATACTTCATTCCTTCTTAGAGGGGGGAACAAAATACCCATGGAAGGACTTGCAGAGACAAACTATGGAGCAGAGACTGAAGGAAGGACAATCCAGAGACTGTTCCACTGAGAATCTTTCCCATATTCAGTCATCAAACCCAGACACTATTGTGGATGCCGGCAAGTACTGGCTGACAGGAGCCTGATATAGCTGTCTCCTGAGAGGTTCTGACAGTACTCAACTAATACAGAAGTAGAGGCTCACAGTCATCCATTGGACTGAGTCATCCACTGGACCCCTTCAGGGTCCCCAAAGAAGGACCTAGAGAAAGGACCCAAGGAGCTGAAGGGTTTCCTTCCCATTAGGACAAACAACAATATGAACTAACTAATACCCTCAAAGTTAACAACCAAAGAGTACACATAGTGGGACTCATGGCTCCAGCTGCATATGTATAGCAGAGGATGACCTAGTTGGTCATCAATGGGAGGAGAGGTCCTTGATCCTGTGAAGGCTTTATGCCCCAGTGTAGGGGAATGCCAGGGCCAGGAAGCAGGAGAAGGTGGGTTGGTGAACAGGGGGAGGGAACAGGATTTTTGGTTTTTTGTTTTTGTTTTTTGGGTTTTGTTTTTTTTTTTTTTTTTTTTTTTGGTTTTTTAATCTGGAGGGCAAACGAGGAAAGGAGATATCATTTGAAATGTAAATAAAGAAAATATCTAATAAAAATTTTTTAAAATTTTTGTAGAACCTTTTGGATGGGAGGCCTTGCTGAAGACTGTCTTTATGGCACAGTTCCACCCCAAGTCTGTCCTTTGTCTTTGAAACCATTACATGGTGTAGCTGCCAGTCCCTCTCACTGCATACCAGCTTCAAAGCCACTCTGCAGGAATTCCTCTCACGCCTTGAGAGACTGTACCATCCCAACCAGGAGCCACAATACACCTTGTATCTTCTAGGATGTTTTTGCTAGCACCCTATCCTAGCAATTTGGACAAACAAACCAAGCAAAGCAAAACAAAACACTAATAAATCCCTGAAAACTCATAAATGAAACGAAAGACTGAATATTTTGGAGTTCTGTCTTGGAGACCAGAGGACTCTGAAGAAGCTATCTTTCCGTTAAGTATCATTGGGTTTTAGGAACATAAAGTTACCTGGATGGCACAATCCAGTATGGCATGGGAGGGGCTGAGCAACTGCATTTTCATGAGTATCCTCAGGTGATGTTGAGATGGTGGTCCAGGGACTCCATATTGAGTATAAGTTGCATCCGGTCCTCCTGTCCATCATCCTCTGGCAGTGTAGAGTTCAGCAGCTTTAAGTGATGAGAATCAATCACTTTTACAAAGGCTACCATGGAAATGGACTGCGGTTTGTTCCGTCAGGTGAAAGAGTCCCAGGTTTGATGTTCTGTCAGTTGCTTATTAAGAACTGCCACTTTTCTTTCCTTAGCTATGGTCCCTTTGCTTTGTTCCAGGCCACGTTACTTAAACATATTTCACATGTGAAAGTGTTCCTAGAGACAGCCACGAGTTTTTGCTTTCATCCTTTACTATCAAATATTGCCTTCCCCCTTACATATAGCTGACATGAATAACCCAGGCTTCCAGTTCCCTCCTGAGCAAAGGGCACTTTATTGCCAGGAAGAAAAGACATTTATAAATCAATCCATTTCATTCAAAAAATCAAAGCAACTATTCTTGGGATGTTATCATCTCTATTCGACTTCTTTCTTGTTCTGCTTCTGGGCAGCCATGCTCCATCTCCTCCCTATGTCGGAATCTTTAGTTATAATATATATGCCCCTCACCATACATTGTACATCCTTTAAGCATACTATCTAATTGACTTTGAGAATATTATTTCTGGTTTCCATTATGTAGATGATAAGGTTCATACAGGTTAAGAATTTCATTTTTAGATTCCTGCACGTGCTGTAACTATACAGTGGCTGGCAGGTGGATGAAAGACTGTCAGGTTGATATTTCCATGTGTTTACATGCATACACACATAAGGAAAGCTAGAGGAGTCAAATTCATGGTGGGTAGAAATTCAAATCAAATGCATATTCACATATACTTATATAGGACTCATAACATGCATTTGACTAACAGTTATTCAATATAGATCTTAAATTATGTGACAATGATAACTTAATGTTGCCTATTCCTTCAGTCAGCTGTTTCAAACTCTTCCATGAATATTGATCATTGATATTAGTGGAACTAGACAAAGGGTATTGGAGAATGTTGCTACTTTCAGGAAAAAAAGCTGAATGAGGAAGAGTATGATTATCTTTATCAACAATGTTCTGAATATATACTGCTAGGGACTTGTTACTTTGGACAACAACTATTATAGAACACATCTAAATTGGTTATTTGTTTTTGTTTTTAATTCATAGTAAAAAGTACTACCTTTATAAAAAATTATGATGTACATACAGTTAAGTGCTTTGCCATCATGTCCCTGTTTCTTCAATATAGCCCTAATAAGTGTGGTGTCAGGATTCATTGCCTTGTAAGTAATAAAAATTGTATCACAAAGTATAATATAATCAACTGGAGAATATAAAACCTTAGAGAAATAATGGATTACCACTAATTGCTCAAGTAGTAAAGATATCATAAGCAAAATAAAAATATAGAATTAATAATCAGACCATTTAAAATAATAGATTCCAAATATTATAATTATATTCACATACTTTAATTAGTTTTAAGCCAGTTTTATTTTACTATGTTATAAGGTTTTCCTTTCTGAAGAATGACTCTTTTCAATATGAATTGTATTTTTATTTCTCATAAACTTTCTTGTATTCTCTTTTCAAGTATGTTAAGGTTAATGAATTTTAAATATTTTATATTTCAGTTACATTTTCTCTACATAACATAATATTTAGAATTGAGGGGGATATTTTGTGCATAAGTGTTGGGCATCTTCAGAGCATTTTCTGTAAAATCTAAAAGAAAAATTCAAATCTATTTTTATATAGACTTATGTAAATACTTTAGGTCAACTATTTTCACAGGTTCCATGTTTTTAATACCTTTCTTTGACAAATATTTTTCAAGATAATATTCTTCAAGTGAGTTGATATGCATGCTTTGGAGGATCAACACACATAAATCATCAACCCTTTTAACTTCATTGAATTCCAGCATAATAATATAAGTTGCAAATAGGAAATTTATCATAGGGCCCCTGCCTTGTTCTACAGTGCAGTCGTAAAATCTCAGATTGTCTTCAACCGTATTTGAGCATTCCCAGCTTTATCACTTAGTCTCCTACTTTGCTTTTCAAGGATATCATCACATTACTCAGATACTTTGAGCTCCTAATTGCAATTTCCAGAAAGATTCAAAAGCCAAAATCTGTTGGGACTCCACTTGTTCTATTATTTAATTCAAGATTTTTAAGAAACTTGACAAAGTTATAGTCAAAGAATTTGTTCATACATGAAAACACATAGTATTGTCAAGGGACAAAAAGACTGATTTAATAGTAGTCCTTCAAAGATTTAGATATTTCCAAAAACTCACTTGATGATGGAAAGCATAGAAAAAGGGTTAAACGCTCATGTTGAATTTTTTCCTATTTTTTCAACATTAGTATTTTCGTGTTTTGGTTGGCTATGTGTTTGGGGTGTGTGTGTGTGTGTGTGTGTGTGTGTGTGTGTGTGTTATGTGCGTATAGTGGGTAGGGTGTTGTGGGGTGGGTGTTTGTGTGGTTTGTCAGTGTATGTGTGGTTGTGTGTGTGTGTACACATATGTGTGTGGTGTACACAAACGTGCAGTGTATGTATAGAGTTACAGCATCTAATTTCCTTGATTGAAAATCCCAAGGTTTTGGACATTTTTGCAATTTCTATGTACATCACATACATTCCAGTTACATGTTTATTTCATCAAAGTTTTAGTGCAATAATAGCTACATTTTAATGAGGATATTGTGTTCCTCTGAATTTTATAAACATAGCAAACAATTGTGGCTTGATGTTTTATTCCTCCATTTACAATAGCCTTCACAGTAATTTCAAATGTTTCATTGTTTTTAACACAATAAACGTCCAAAGATTTCTGTTGAGTCAATGAATTGATTGATAAAATCAAACCATCATGAGAGTGACCTGATTTTCTACCTGGCATATATAAGAAACTAACATCATTTTTGAAGAACTCAACATGTGGAGTTCTCAGCTTCATTTTTCATGCATGTATAAAACAAAAGCAAAATACAACTTGGAATGAAAGCAAAGTCAGTTTAAACAATAGCCCTTTGATCTAAGTGAAAAGCCCTGGTTCACGGAGTGATTTGTAAACATACTTTCCGTAACCGTGTCAGTTAAATTAGCGGTTGGGGGCACAGCCTTTAAAGTAACCATGAACTTTTGAAATAGATATTGAGGCAATGTCAGCAGATTTACATCTTCTGATTTTCACATGTCAATTGTATAGCCTCAAAGTAAATGGCAGTAAGGCACATGGGCAAGCTAAGCACTGACATAGAGATGAAAAGTGGGCATGCTCACATTTATGTAAGATGTGTTTTGGCATGTGTTTGTGTGTGTTTGTGTGTAGTACTTGCATTTGTGTAGTTATGTTTACATGATTTTAGATGCACATGTATACATATGGATACAAACAAACTTATGTCCAGGTAGAAGCTTAAAGTTGACACTAGGTGCCTGTATTCTACTTTATTGAGGCAGAGTCTCCTGCTTAATCCTGAGCTCACCATTTCTGGTTAAGCTAGAGAGCCAGTGTGATTTAAGTGGGCACAAGGGATAGGCAAGTGGGGAGACAGAGTAAAAAAGAGAGATGACAGCTATTAGTTCACATAGAACCTTGGAGGCCTTGACAGAGGTTCTGAACTTTAGCTGGTTAACTCAGTAAGCTTTTGGAAAAGTATCATTCTGGTGACTATTAGAAATTTAGCCATTTCCGTGTTGACTGTGCAGTAGGAATGGACACCAGTAATGCTAGGAAGCCATTGCTACTGTCAGGTAGAGGTGATGGCGACTGGATTGAGTTGAAATGTGCAGATGGGGTGAGAAATAGTCCAATTTGGAAAACATTTTAAATGTGCATCTGACAGGATGTGCTGATGAGCAGACTGGGAAATGAGAAGAAGCAGATGAGCCAGGATAAGTCAGCATGTTAAGATGAACTTCCACAAAGAGCCCCTGAATGTAAAAAGGCACTGTATGTCTTAGTTGCTTATCTACTGACACACTAAAATACCATGCCCAAGTCAACTCAAAGAAATCATCAGATCTAGGGCTTCTGGTTTCATATAGATATCTGTCTTATATGAGGTCATGCATTGTCCTGTTCAAAACCCCAGGCAGACTAAAGACCTCTGTATCATTTTAGCATAGACTTAGCTGGGAGTGTTGTGGACATTGTACCAGACAGAGTCAGAAAACACATCTTACCCTTAACTATAAGCAAAGGAGGTCACAGGCTAAGTTTCAGCTTTTGTCTTCATGTGGGAATCTTCTGTTGATGTGTTCTTCTTTAGCTTTTCAGTTCCTAGAGTGCAAAGGTCTTAAACTTAGTTGATCCTCCTGTCTTAGCCCCCACCCATGTGTAGAGATTACAACTGTAATTGCACACACACAAGAAATAAAAGTGATGATTTAAGACAGATTATTTTACCATAAATATTTAGATCAGATACTGTCATCCAAAGATCAAGTCAGATATTTGTCACAACCATCAGTATTAGGAAATGATGTAGCATATGAGTCTCCTCTGATCATGCAAACTTTGGTCTTCAAAATAATTCAAAGGATATGAAACAGTTGATACCTCATATTATTTACCAGTTGAGAAGTCAAATGGATTGCCTCCAATCATCTCTCCTTTTTAAAAATAAAGTGAACTCAATAGTTCACTGTTCTTTAATACAGAGAAGTATAGGTATTATTTAGGGCTTTTTTGAATATTGTACTTTATTATTTTTTGTGATGCATATTCAATTTCTACCCAACTATTACTTTAAAACATAAAATGCTGATGCTTTCATAAATTGTGCTCCATAGATGTTGATTATATAATATTGATCATGTGGGAGAACTGTTATGAAATTCAATGATTCAAGAGTAAAACACCATTCTGTAGCAGACTCTCCTCTAAGAACTGACACCCTTGGTGGTTCCCTTGGTTTCCAGTACCAGGCATAGTATTTCTTCATCTCTCCCTCCTTCCTTGCCCCTCTCTTTCTCCCTCCCTTCTTCCTCCTCCTTGCCCTTACCTTTCTTTATCTCTTTCATTCTTTTGTTTTTTCTGTCTTTCACTCTTCCTACCTTAATTCAGTCACTCCCTTTTGCCCTCTTTCTCTCCCTCTCTTTCTATTTTTCTTTCTTCCTTTATAGACTTCAATGTCCTGCGCATCCCTGATGTCTTCATTTGATACTTTTAAGCATGCTCAGAACACTCACTACTCTGCTTTACCTTAATTCAGTGGTTCTCAACCTGTGGGTCTTGACCCCCTTTGGGTTGAATAGAGCTTTCATAGGGGTCACATTTCAAACATTTACATTACAATTCTTAACAGTAGCAAAATTACACTTATGAAGTAGTAAGAAATAATTTTATGGTTGGGACATGCATATGGTTGGGACTACAACATGAGGAATTATATGAAAGGTTCGAATCATGAGGAAGGTTGAGAACCACTGATTTCATTTCTCATACTCAGGCACCACAGTACCAGCAGTGCCTTGCTCCGTCTTGTTAAATGGTCTTCATAGTCTCCACCTTTTTGCTGCTCAGCTGCTGATAGTGGGTGGTCCACAACTGCAGCACAGGAATATGTGTTGGAAATGTGACACTCAGCCAAGAATTAGCCAAATGACATACAGATAAGAGGAATTATGTGAGAGGAGCAGTTGGCAGAGTTCAGTTTATTTTTAAATGGTAAGATTGGCTTAAGCACCTGTGTATAAAACTTCGTGGGTCTAGTGAACATAAGGTTGTAAACTGGGGGGGGGGGGGAAGCAATAAAAGGAGGAGATCCAGAGTGTGAAGGATGTGTTTATAGCTTGGGGAATGGATGGGATCACAGTGAAGTGGGTATAGGTGAAGAACACAGCTATAGACTGTCCCAGATCCCTCCTACTAGTGTGTGTGTCCTTGTGTGTGTGTGTATGTGTGTGTGTGTGTGTGTGTGTGTGTGTGTGTGTGTATGTGTATGTGTGTGTGTCCTATGTTACATGCATGCATTTGGATGTGCCCTGTGCAGATGCATTTGGAGACCAGAGAAGAACATCCATTATCTTTCTGTATCACACTCTTCCTTAATAATTTGAAATAAGGTCTCTCACTGAACTGGTCATTGTTTTTCCTGCCCTGACTGACTAGTGAGGTCCAGGGACCTTCCTATTTTGTACTTCTAGTGTTATAGGCAAGTACATTCATACCTACTTTTTTAAATGGGTGCTGGAAATTTGGCCTCAGATTCTCATGCTTGAAAAGCAAGCACTATTGCCCACTGAATATACCCAGTCTTATAAAAATGATTTTTACATAATAAACTTATTGTAATAGATAGATTAAAATTACTACACTCTGTTTAAAAAAATAAAAGAAACAACCATCTTATGCGCTATAGACTATTTTTTTAAAAAAAATAAATTCTACAAAAAAGAAATAATTGAAGGAAGGATTGAGATTTATAGATTGCTTTTCAATTAGCTTTCTAAATTATTGTGAAAATAATAGGTCACTAACTTGCTATTTTATTTTTATTTTTAATTCAATTATTTATCAGAAAAGACACGCAAAAATTAAATGTTATGGCATTCATGGGCTCAAATGGATAATGAGAATAAATACATGTCTGCAGAACCATTTTTAATTTTATTGGAAATTTCCCTATAAAAAAGTGACATTGCCTCCTCCTTTTCACAAGCTCTAAAATGGTTTTCCTCCAGTAAACTGATCATTGACACCTCCAGAGCTTCACATGAGGCAGATCCTGGCAATTTGTTCAGCACCTTCTGCTGATTTACCGCATGAAGATAGGTGTGTGACCAAGGAGCAGAGACTCAAGCAAACCAAAGACAGGCAAAAGCTGGTGTCAATGACTGTAGAAGATGATGTGGAGAAAGACCGGAAATGAAGGACCTGGCCAAGAAGTACGGAGGAAGGATCTCCTCAATTAAGTCTGAGAGTAGAAGTAGCCTACCTCAACAATTCCAAATTCCATCTCACCAGTTCGAACCTGAAGTGCCTCCTGAGCAGAACTGGGAGCAGAAAATCCAATGAAGGAGAATAACCTTCGGACAGACGTTTCACACTGTCGTCAGTCCAGCAGAGAGACAGAGAGAGGGTGAGTCAAGTAGCCATGATGAAAATCTGTCTTTCAATGGAGCAATTGATGTAATGCTAGCACATGATATCTACAAGGGACCTTTAACAGGGATCTTTAGTGACTGGAGAACACCCATGAGGTCGATGGACTGTGTCTAACGATCTTCATTCTTTCTACAGAAATAATAATATATGGAGGGACGCAACTGTGAAATGCTGTGCAGTTATAAGAAAAATATAAGAAGTCCTCTGGTCTGTCTAATGCTCTGTTGTATACACCATGACGTATACAGCGTGCTGTGGCATCAAGAAGGTCTGGGTGTTGGCAGTATGCTTCTGGTGCATACTTCCTGAGGTCTCCGGGACATAATCCTTTAAGTTTCATGTCTTATTCATTTCTTCACTAAATATTAAGGTAGTGTCCTCATGCGAGATTTGGATTTGCTACGAAATGGCATTGAGCTTGCTTGTAGTGGATCAGAAAGGAATCTGACTGCAATAATATCAATAATATCTTTTTGAAAACCAGCTGAATATATCTGGATAGAAGACAGACTAGCCAAAGGCAAGTCTCCAAAGCACTAGAAATGTGTCTGCACTTTAAAGGTGCTGGCCAGTCTCCCACTTTGCTATGGTCAGAGCTCACTCTCAAGAAGTATGACCAGAAGAAGGCTGTGTAATAGCTACAGTTAAGTGCTGGCCTTACAGGCATGAGGCCCCAAGTTTGGTCCTTAGCAGCCACATACAGTCAGGAGTTGAGACACCTGCTCATAACCTGAGCATTAGGGCTTACTGGCCAGTCAGCTTAGCCTAATTTGAGAGCTCCAGGCATCAGTAAGAAACCTTGTCTCAAAAAGTAAGGCTGAAGGTCTGAAGAGCTGCTTCAGTGGGTAAGAACACTTCACGCCCCTGCAGAAGACACAGGTTTGGTTCCCAGCATGCACGGGAGTTTTCATATTCATCTGTAAATCCATGTCCAGGGGAGCCAATGCACCAAAGGCTTCACACACACATAAACATACATAGTACCCATACATATATGAAACAAGACATACATACATATAAAATAAAAGCACAATTTTTTAAAAAAGGATTGCTACTAAACAATAACACCAAAAGTTGTCCTCCACACACATATACACAAACACATGCATAAGCACTCCCTGTGTGTAGGCTCCCCACACCTCTAAAACACAGAACATCAAATACATTGCCGTCACACTTTGAGAATGGCCTAGGTTATCCAGTTTCTTCAGAGAACTTCTGCATTCACCTTTGTTAAGCACTTATTTATTTATTTATCTTCATTTCTTAAGAACTAGATATTCTGTCAGCCTTTTATTTTGCAGGGACTTTAGAGTGAGGTAACTGTTCACATACAAAGATGGGCATGCTCTCCTTGTTGAGAATTAAAATTCAACTTGAATGACAGTTGAGCCCTTTATCATTGATGACTGAGAACTGGTTTCCTGAATATCTGATGAAAGGCTGTGTAATGAGCTCAACACCACATCCTGCTACATAAATTCAAAATCATATATTCATGTGTCTATTTGTCAATTAATTGACTAGATTGTATCTAGTTATGCCAAACAATAAGAATATTAGTATTTTAACAGCACATTATTTCTCAGTTTCATTAGTTATGCCATTACTATTTCTAGCAGCCACATTAATAACTAAACAATACATCTGGTTTTCTACTTATTCTTTGTCCATTGTATAGACCATTTTAATAGATTTTTGATTGTCTTGTTTCTCCAGCCCTCTGTCTCATCACTGCATTGCCATTAGATATTTAAAAAATTACTCATGAATTTTATTGAAACGTAAGGAGATAAGAGAAAATTAACAAAGCTACTTTTTTTCTACTTTTCTATACCTTTTACAAGATTTCAAAATTTTATTAACTGTATTGTTAAGTTTTTATGCTCTGTGATTATAATTGCCTTCTCTCCTTTCTCTATAAGTTGTTACTAATCAAATATAAATAAACTCATGTAGTATCACTGTATAAAATATTACTTTTATCAGAATGAAGTGATTGTATCCACAAGGAAGCAGAGATCACCTACATCACTGCATTGCCCCCTCTTGGGAGAGGGTTCTAATCCAAGCATTTTCAGGCACATGCAAACTCTTGTCAGAGTTTGTACAGCAGTACATCAATGTCACCTATAAAATTATAATTAAAGAAATATATGACAAAGTTACAAAAACTTACCAAAAAACCCTCATATTGAATTGTTTACCGTTTTCTGTAGGGCTGCATTCACATCTGTCCACAGCTGCACTGGCCCTCAGGCTTTAGGTCAGACACCTGAGAGTGAAGAGGCCCTGTGTGCTGTGCTCTGCTTTGTTCTCCTCTTCACAGCGAGATGGCTTGCAGTGTTCATTGCATATACTTTTATTTTATTATTGAACAGGACTTTATATCACCACAGAGAACTTTCAATGTCAGAATTAGGCAATTTACAAAATAGAATTGATTTGCCAATAAGGAAATTCTTTACATTGCATTCGTTAATTTTAATTATTAAGCCCATCCCACAATCACATCCTTTTTGCATCGCTCTATGATAATGCATTGTGTTTAAATTCTCTTATACTTTTAAGGATTCTTGTTTCATTTTCCTAGAAGCAATTCATTTGTTACCATTTCCAAAGAATTCTTATGCAGAAGACTATGTAGGTTACCAGCAAACCTTCTCAGTTCTCTCTATTCCCAAGATAGGGACACTAGCTGCAGCCTCCCTACCCCCTCTTCACTCTCCTGTGGATCCCATAGACCAACCCCTTCTAACCTCCCTGTCCCAACTCTTTGCTATATCCAAACTCCCAACTCAAGTAGTTGTACCCTCTCAACTGCCTACCAGAAAATCAGATGGGCTGTTTGCATACTTTATCCACCATCTCTGTTCTCCTAGACTAGACCCAACCTCCTGAGTCTCCTCACAATCAGTGGAACAGATCATCAGCTGTTGCCTCTCTTCTCCCTGCTCCTGTCTCTTGTGGATCCCAGGACCGCCGACCACCCCCTTCTGACTTCCCTCCTTCACTTGTCCCTGTGTCCCAGCCTCCAACAGCAGCATGCACTGTCTTTGAACACACTAGCCAAGCAGATCAGCAAAGCAGGCAACACACAGAGGTTACTCTCTGAAATTCCAGAGAGGAAACAGAAACCAGGATCAAACCACATACCCAACAAAGTCAAACCCAGAATCCAGCACCTATACCTGTTATCAGCCCAAACCTAGATGCCTAGATGCCACCATAAGAACATGATCAAACAACCAGGACAATTTGCCTCCACTACAACCTAACTATCCTACTCTAGCAGGCGCTGGATATTATAACATAGCTGAAACACAGGAAATCAACCTTAAAACTAGCTATAGGATAATGATAGAGGTCCTTAAAGAGAAAATGAACAGATCTCTGAAGGAAATACAGGAAAATACAAACAGTGGAGAGAGTGAATAAAACTCTTCAAGACCTGAAAATTGAAAGAGAAGCAATGAAAGAAAAAACACAAACTGAGGGAATTTAAAAACTAAAAAATTTAAGAATGTGGACAGGAACTACAGAGGGATGTGTGACCACTACCACCATCATCACCACCATCATCACCATCACTACCACCATCACCACCAACATCACTACCACTACCACCTCCACCTCCACCACCACCACCACCAACAACAACCATATTAAAAATAACAGGAATAAACAATCATTGGTCATTGATATCTCTCCATATCAGTGTTCCCAATTTTCTAATAAAAAGTCACAGATTAACAGAATGGATGCAAAAACAGGATCCATTCTGCTGCATCCACTTCAACATCAATGATAGCTATTATCTCAGGGGGAAAGGTTGGAAAAAAGATACCCCAAGAAAAATGAAGCTAAGAAGCAAGCTGGTATAGCTATTTTTAAATCTAACAAGATAGACTTCAAACCAAAACTGATCAGAAGAGATGAGGAAGGATACTACATACTCACCACAGGAAAGATCTACCAAGATGACTTTTCAACTTTTTAGCATCTATGCCTCAAACACAAGGGCACTCACTTTTGTAAAAGAAACAGTATCATAGCTTAACTCATATATTGACCCTCACACACTGATAACAGGCGACTTCAATGACCTATGCTCACAAATGGTCAGGACATCCAGAAAAAAATGATCAACTAAAAGGAGAAATACTGGACCCAACGGATATTACAAACCAAACAACTGAACAGATATTTAGAGAATATTTCTTCTAAACTCAAAGACTATACCTTCTACTCTGTAGCTTATGGAACTGACCACATCCTAGGATGTACTACAAGTCTCAACAGTTACTTCTAGGAAAATTGAAATAACTCCCTGTATCCTATTAGACCACCATGGATTAAAGCTGGACATCAATAACATTGGAAACAACAGAAAGGTTACAAACTTATTAAAAACTGAGCAAGTCTCTACTGAAAGAAGAATGTGTCAAGACAAAAATAAAGAAATCAAAGACCTTTTATAATTCAGTGAAAATGAATACACAGGATACCAAAATTTATGAAAGTGGTGAAAAAAAGGGAAATTCATAGCACTAGATGCCTACATTAAAAAAAGGAAAGTCTCATACTAGCAAGTTATCAGAGTACTTTAAAGAACAAAAAGAACTAATGACATCCAAGAGAAGTAGATGGCAATAAATAATCAAATTGAAAGCTGAAATCAATAAAAGAGGAACAAAAAGAACAATACAGTCAATAAAACAAAGAGTCAGTTCTTGAGAAAATAAACAAGATGACAAACCCTTATCCAAACTAACTAAAAGACACAGAGAGAAGATCCAAAGTAATAAAAGCAGAGACAAAAAGGACACACTACAGACACCGAGGAAATCCAGAGAATTGTAAGGACATATTTTTGAAAATGTATACTCTATCAATTGAAATTCTAAAAGAAATTGATGATTTTCTTGATAGGTACCACTTATCAGAGGTAAGGCAAGATCAGACAATTTAGTTAGATCTATAATGCCTAAGAAAACAGAGGCATAGAAACAGTTATTAAAGTCTTCCACCCCCAAAATAAAAAACAAAACAAATAAAAACAAAACAAACAAACAAACAAAACAAAACAAGGAAAAATGGTATTGATGCAGAATTCTACAAGTCTTTCAAAGAAGAACTAATGACAATATTCCTCAAATTATTCTACAAAATAGAAACAGAAGGAACATTGTCAAATTCATGATGACAGAGTCACCCTGATACCAAAATCACATAAAGAATGAATAGTGAAAGATGATTTACAGACCAATTTCCTTTATGAACATAGATGCAAAAATAATTAACAAAATACTTGCAAACTGAATTCAAAAGCATATCAAAAAGATCATCCACCATGATCAAGTAGACTTCATCCCAGAGTTTCAGAGATGGTTCAATACATGAAAATCAGCAAATATAATCCACCATATAAACAGAGAGAAAGAAAGAAATTAAGTAAGGAAAAACCTATCACCACATGATCATCTCATTAGATGCAGAAAAGGTCTTAAAAAATCCTACACCCCTTCATGATAAAGGTTCTGGCGAGATTAGGGATATGAGAAACATACCTAAACTTAGTAAAAGCAATTTACAGCAAGCCTGGAGTCAAAATCAAGCTTAATAGATAGAAACTCAAAGTAAATCCACTAAAATCAGCCACCAGACAAGGTTTTCTACCATCTCCATATCTATTCAATAATGTACTTGAAGTTTTAGCTAGAACAATAAAATAACTAAAGGAATCAAGGGGATACAAATTGGAAAGGGGGGGGTGACCTGAAATTTTCCACCAGGGAACTCCTATAGCTGATAAACTTTTAGCAAAGTGGCTAGATATAAATTAACTTAAAAACAAAAACAAAATCAGTATCACTCCTACATACAAAAGTCATCCAAACTGGGAAATAAATCAGGAAAACAACACTCTTCACAATAGCCTCAAATAATATAAAGTCTCTTGGAGTAACTATAACCAAGCAAGTGAAACATTGTATAATAAAAACTTAAAGTCTTTGAGGGAAGAAATTGAAGAAGATATGAGAAGACAGAAACATCTCCCCTGCTCATGGATTGGTAGGATTAACAGAGTAGAAATGGCCTTCCTATCAAAAGCAATCTACATATTCAGTGCAATCCCCATCAAAACTCTAACACAAATCTTTAAACACCTTGAAATGACAGCTCTCAACTTCATATGAAACAAACAAACAAACAAACAAACAAAAACAGAGGAGAGCTAACATAATCCTGTACAATAAAAGAAGTGTTGATGATCTCACCATTCTTGATTTCAAGTTGTCCTACAAAGCTACAGTAATAAAACCACATGGTGTTGGAATAAAAACAGATACATTCATCAATAGAATTAAATTGAAGACCCATAAATAAATCCACACAACTATGGACACCCGATTTTTGATACAGAAGCCAGAAATACACCCTGGAAGATGACAGCAAAAATGATTCTTGTCAAACTGGATGTCTGCATGAAAAATAATGCAAACAGGTCCATATTTATTAACTTCCACAAAACTTAATTCCACATGTATCAAAGACTATCAAATACCAGACACACTGAACCTGATAAAAGAGAAAGTGGGGAATAGCCTTGAATACATTGGAACAGGGGACAACTTCCTGAATAGGACACCGATGGAGCAGGCACAAAGATCAACAATTAAAAAGTGACTCTCATGAAAATTAAAAAGCTTCTGTAAGGCAAAGGACACCATGAAAAGATTAAAATGGTAGCATACAGAATGGGAAAAGATTTTCTAACTCCATATGTGGGTGCTAATATCCAAAATATATAAAGGACTAAAGAAACTAGACATCACTGAACCAAACAATACAATTAAAAAATGGGGTGCTGATCTAAACAGAGAATTTTCAACAAAGGAATCACAAATGTCTGAGAAACACTTAAAGAAATGTTCAACATACTTAGCCATAAGGGAAATGCAAATCAAAACTACTCTGAGATTCCATCTTACACCTGTCACAATGTCTAATATCAATAACACATATGACAGCTCATGGTGGCAAAGAATTGGAGCAAGGAAAGACTCCTTCATTGCTGATGTGAGTACAAACTTGTACAGCCACTATGGAACACAACCTGACAGTTCCTTAGAAATTGGGAATTAATGGACTTCAACTCACAGTTACACCCAAAGGAGACTCCATCCTACCACTAGGACATTTGCTTAACTATGTTCATTGTGGCCTTATTCATAATAGCCAGAAAATGCATACAACCTCAATGTCCCTCAACAAAGAATCAATAAACAAAATGTGATACATCTACACAATGGAATAATATACAGATATTAAACACAAATACATGATGAAATTTCCAAGCAAAGGGATAAAACTAGAAAAAAAAATCATCCTGAGTGAGGTAACCCAGACTTAGAAAGACAAATATGGTATGCATTCACTTATAAATGGATATTAGCCATTAAATAAGCGATAACAAGTCTACAATCTGTAGATCCAGAAATGTTAAGTAAAGAGGAGAGGTCGGGGGGGGGGGGG
>JADRCD010199781.1:0-25407 GCA_019843815.1 Montemys delectorum
GGGGGGGGGGGGGGGGGGCTAGAGCAGGGTCCATGATGGCTCACAACCCTCTGTACAGATACAGCGTACACATATACATAAAACAAATAAATAAATATTTTTAAAAAATAAAATAAAAGCGCACGCAGGAAGCGCAGGGGGAGTCGTGAGTGGCGTTTGAAACTTGAAAGCCACCCCCCCATCTCAGGGACAACCATCCTCCGGCAAGGCCACACCTCCTAAGTCTATCCAAACAGTGCCACCAACCGGAGACCAAGCATCCAAATGCCAGGGGTTACAGGGAACCGCTCATTCAAACCTCCAACCACAAATACCTTGTGATTTGCACTCCTGTGGCTTGCTGAGTGAAAGCTGCCACAATGGTGAACACATTGTCATTTCCTAGGAGCACATTGTCATTTCCTTCAAGAATGAACCCCTCTTCCTCAGCTTAAAGATACTGTGCAAGAAACACCTGCTCTCATCTGAATGAACATCAAGGGTGGATTTTTCACACTCAGAGCTTTGGATTTTTGATGACATTCCACCTACTCTCCTGAATAAGGACACTGATGGGGACAGACTCACATAGCACTGTGCTTGAGGACAGCTCCAAGTAGCACCTGTAGTCTTGTTCTGTGTGTGACACAGACGCTGAGGGTGGAAGCTGGTTCCTTTCTAATTAGGTACGTGGCCAGCCTGTACTTCTATTCTTTCTGGGGAGACTAGGTTCGGTACTGATGTGATGGAGTCCCTCTGTAGGGCTTCCCTGAGAACCAGCCCCCTTTGAGAGACCCGGGTCAGAGGCATGTGAAGTCAGAGCTTTTGGAACCAGCTGAGCTCCTCAGGACCCCTTATTCTGAAGGCCCAGCCAGGAATGGCCCTGGATGCTCTCTCAGCCAACAGATCTCACTGTTACTTTTATGTAACTGTAACAAAATACCTGACACAAACAAGTTACAGGAGGGAGTAAAGTTTCTCTGTGGCTCACGGTTTCAGAGGTATTCATTTCAGTCTATCAGTGGTGGGGAAGGCACGGTGACAGGAGGCCAGAGTGGTGGCTGTTCCCATGGTAGAGACCAGGAAGAGGAGAGAGCTACACCAGAGTCAGGGGTACATACAATTCTACAAGACCTGCTCCTTCTGGCCTTATTCCATCACGTAGGCCCTGCCTCTAGACTCCATAGCCTTCAAAATAGTGCCGCAAGCTAGAGCCCAAGTAAATGTTCAAAACATGAGGGATCTTTCAAATTCAGGCCTTGTCCCCACCCTGCCTTCACTCTACTCACCGCATCAGAGCAACTTCATTGGCTGAGGAGAGACACCTCAGGGTACATTTCCAGTTCCCCTAGGTCCATGTGCCTCTCTCTATCTGAACTATCAGGTGGGCAGGCTAGGGCCCACATACACGGGCATGCTCATTCACTCAGGCCTCCCAGGCAGAAAGGCCTGTGGAAGGCAGGCAGGCTCTCGTCACTGATGATCAGAAACAACTAATCCTGGTTTCGGTTGCTTGCTTTGACCCATTTCATCTGAGTTCACTTCATTCCCTACCTTCAAGCCAGACTAACAGATGGCGACCTTCCTTCCCTCTCCGTAGTACGAAGATGATATGCATGGTCCATTGAGGAGATGGACCTGAGGACTCCCCTACTCTAGCCGGGAAGGGTGGTACAGAATGCTCGGGGCTCCCTCTGCTGCTCCTTCCTAACCCTAACCTGGTGGTCAGTACCTTGCCTGGCTCTGTAGAATGCACTTGGTAAGGCTTGGCTCTGCAAATGGTGTAGACACATAGACAGACACACTGCCACACACACCTACAATCTGCATGGGGACAGATGACAGAACAGAGAAGCACTCCCTTTCACCAGCAGTCTGATTTTTAGAGGAGTGTCTTTCAGCACAACCAGTTGTTTCCCTGGTGACAGAGGCCTCAAAATAAACAGGACTCTGCTCAGACAGTAGTCCACTGGGCTTGGGCTTCTGCCCCAAGACAAACCATGCTAAAATAACACCCAAGGTAGTTGCTGCCCTGTCTGCCGTCTCTGCAGCCCCAGGTCTGCTGCAGACGGTCAAGAGCTCGGGGCACTTTAGAGTTTTTGTGCACTAACATGGTGGGGTGGGGCTGTGGGGTGGTCTGCAGTCAGGGTCCTCTCTGCTGAGGAGCAAGGGCCAAAGGCAGACCTGGCGGCCAGCGTTCTCTGCTCCCCCAGCCCCCCTCCCTGCTTCCCACACAGCCCTCTGGGACTGGCATGGTGTCTGGAGGCGGGCCAGCAACCTGATGTGCATGCCACAGCCCGTCCCTCTCCCCACACAGAGCTGCAGTAATCCTGAGGTTCAGAGAGCCGGCTGGAGAGGCAGCTGCAGCCCAGGAACCCTGTGACAGAGCAAAGGACACCAAGTGGACTTCATCCCCAAAGTCCCCGCTGTGAGCAAGTGGAGTGAAGAGAGCCCCCAGCCCGCCAGTTCTTCAGGTAAGAATAAGGGCACGTGTGTTATGACCTGAGCTGGCTTTGGCTGTTTGTATGTATAAAGCTAGTAGAAAGGGGAGAGGAGGACCTGTGAGGGCAGGGAAGTGTTTTAAACAGTTAGCAGAGAGCCGGCGTGCCTGCCAGTGTGTTGGATGGACTTCCCTCTGGCCACTCTGAACGGAGGTGCAGCAGCCCTGGAGGAAGGGCCTGCTGAGAGCACAGACGTGGGGGGGAAAAAACAGTTACAGGTTAGAGACTGCACAAGTAATCCTACACCGGGCTGCCCTATCATCATCTCCTACCAGCCCCAGCCTAAGAGCCGAGGGGGTGGGGATCGTCTGACTGATGGAAGCCCTGGATGCAGCCTTTGAGATCTGTGGAAGCTAAAAGCTGTGGCCACAGTGGGTCTGGCTGGCAGCATCTTGCTGTGTCACGATCACTCTGCCCAACAGCCTAGAGAGACTCAGCTGTCTAGGGAGAAGCTGGGAGAAGCTTAGGCTTTTAATCCGTTATTTCACAGAGAAGCTGAAGGGTTTCATAGGATGGACTCTGAGGCTCCCCGCCCTGTCACCTGGGTTACTCATTACCTTCTGATCCTCTTTCAAAGTCATAGGCTCATCTGAGGACAGGTCGCGCAAGCTCCTCAGCATACCAACAGTGCACAAGGCTCCTGGACAGGAGGCCTTGAGACTCTCAGACCTCTGGGAGCCCATGTGGGAATTTCAGGCATTTAATCAAGGGTCATTTTGCAGAAACCTTGCCACCCATCTCGGTCCCAAGAGCTCTGTGTCTCGGCTTAAGCCTCCATGCTTTCTTAGACCCATTTAGCATCCATCATGGTGTCTCTTCCTGCCTGTCTGCTTTGGTGACCAGCACCTTCGCTTTCCCTCTCCTTGGGGATGTCAGGGCGCGGGGGTGGGGTGGGTAGTTCCCCACGCTGCAGTAGGAAAAGACAGGTATCCCAAGAGAGGCTCACCCTCAACTGCTACCATGGCTTGGCACCCGGCAAAAATGTTGAAAAGATAGCTCAGCTGGCAAAATGCTTGTCATACAGGCTTGAAGTCCTGAGTTGGATCTCTGTAAGCCACTATTTGTTGTTGTTCTTATTGCTGGTTGGTTGGTTGTTTTCTGAGCTGTGTTCAGTGGTGAATGTTTTACAATCCAGTACAAGGGAGGTAGAAATGGGTAAGATCGCTAGGGCTCACCAGCCAGCCAGTCTGCAGTCTATACTCACTGAGCTCCTGGTCCATGAAAGACCCAAAACTCAAAAAACAACAGACTAAAAGCAGGAACCAGAGAACAAGCAAAACTTAAGGTGGACAGCTCCCAAGGGGTGACACCTAAGGTTGTCCTCTGGCCTCTGCATGCACATGTACATGTGTATACCTGGGAGTGTACACACACACACACACACACACACACACACACACACACACACACACGACTGAGAACAAATGGCCTTCCTTTTGATCTAGGAACAGTTGCCCGCTGTCTCCGTAAATAAGTGTGGCTTGGTGGAGACGCTGACTCACAGACACCAACTCCCCATGCCTTCCGTTCATGTTGATCGCCCAGGGTTTCCCAGGAAAGTCCCCTCTTACAACTGTATCTTGGAAGGCAAGCTGAAGGAAGAGTTTGAGGACAGCTGGCTGAGAACGTAGGAACACTTTCTTCTTGTGGTCACTGGCTTTGAAAGTACGTGGATTAGCTAATGAAACACTGTGTTTAGAGAAAAAAAAAATGGTATGTGAAAGGTTAAGCAGGAAAGCAGCACCGTGTTTGCATGTCCTTGCCTGGCTCTTAAGAGTGTTTAAGAAAGAAGGGCACGGTCAAGTGGTGTGAGTCACAGGTGAGGGCACCAACCATACAGATGCTCTTCTCAGGAGTGATGGCAGGTGGACACGTGATCTACACTAGCAAAGGAATGTCCAATCCAGGGAGACAGGCTGAAGCCAGACTTTTTTGCAGACATGCATTCTGTGAGCTCTGAGTAGGTTAGTAATCAAGGGCCTGCCATCCTGTGTACCAGGAGCGCAGAGAGCACACCCACTTCTTCCCATTATCAAGGCATTGCTTGGCTGACACAGTAGCCCTTGATTTAAACTGCTAAGGCAGGATTCACACTATGGGCATGCCCTGCTTTAAGTAAAACTAACATCTATTCACTGCGCATAGATGGCAAGTGGGTGAATCTTTTTCACCAACAGGCAGTTTTCCATCAGCTACCAACAAGACGTCCCAGATCAGAGGTGACTGGCTCCAGCCCAATCAGACCGAGAAAGGAGAGGAGCTACTAAGTATATAGGTAACAGCATAGGTTTGGGATGAAAGGTTAACAAAAGAGCCCAAGGCAGAGGACAGGAGCCAGCTCTAGGGCAGTGGGCTGCAGCGAGGCAGAGGGTGGAATAGGAGTGATTTCCTAAGTCACAGTGAAAAGGAACTAGAGACATAGCTCAGTGGGCACAGCCACTGACACGTGCACACACACACACACACACACACACACACACAGGGACCAAAATTGGGACCCCTAGCGCCCATGCAAAGGCACGACAGCACACATCTGTAGCCTCAGGGGTCCTGTGTGAGATGGGAACCACAAACAGGAGAAGCACCTTGTCTTATTGTCGTAATTATAATTATGTGACTATAATTACACATTTTACCAAAGAGTGTACTATAAATACATAGTTGGAAATGGCTAATGTGTCTATGAATAGTTTTTGGAGAGTGTCTTAATAAAATGAGAGGATGAATGTACAGTATTTCCTAATTATGAGCACTGCATGAGAATTAAAAAACATGTAAGTAAAATAGTTGGAAAATCAATATGTTTTCTGTTTTTAAATGTCAGAGTTTCTGCAAGTGTTAATTTAGTTATAAGCTTGGAGGTCACAGAGTCTGCATACATACCAAGGAACAACCAAAGAGAGACCCTAATCTCAAACTAAGTGGAAAGCAAGGGCCAAGCTGCACATTGTGCATGTGCGCGCGCGCGCGCGCACACACACACACACACACACACACAGTGGAGAGCAACTTAAGACACCTAAATCTCTGACCTTCATATACATAAATACATATATGCCAATGTACCTGTACACACATGTGCATGCAAATAAACATGTACAAAGCACACATACATGCGCTCAGGAAAAGCAAAGTGGCAATGGTGCCAAAATGCACGGACTCTGCAGTGAGGCAGCCGAGGCCCACATTCTGATGCGCTTACTAACTAGTGTTGTGACTTGCTCCTCAGTTTCCTCACTTGTAAAAAGGGTGATGAATGCTAACCTAGTAAGGGCAGGATCCAATGAGTAACAGCCTTAGCGTACAGCCTGGCTTTTGGGTGACTGAGGGTTACTGAGAGCTGAGGCTGTAGTGCCCCACTCACCACCCCCGGCACCTGTGCTTTAGCATGGGGCTTTGTTTGCATTTGTGAAGATCTGGAGACAGAACAGTTATTGTCCTAGTCACCAGTGTTCTCATCCTTTCTGGATCCAGGCACTGGGCTCAGCTTTAAGTCTGCCAACACCCCAGAGAATCAGGGACTGGCACAGACGCAGGGCTCAGGCTCGGTGGAGGGGCCATTTACTTGCAGCCCCACGGCTACCAAAGGGCAGTCGAGTCAGGCTGTCCAGGTCTGTGCTTCTAACTGGCATCCTAAGAGACAGGTGGCATTTGGTGACAGGAATTCAGCAACAGGTGACATCTGAAGACCCCAGAGAATAGGCTAGAGTTTGTAGCCACTGTTTAGAAAAGGCAGAGCCCTAGCCTGGGTCACGAGCAGAGTCTCAACCTTGAAGACTTACATGCAGGCATGTCCAGGTTGCAGCTGGTGGGCCACATGCACTCCAGGATAACCATGAATGCATCCCAACATCAAATTATAAACTTACTTAAAACAGTGTGAGGAGGGCTTTGGCTGTTTGGTTGTTTGTTTGTTTGTTTGTTTGTTTTTTAAAGATTTTTCTTATCTTCCTTTTTTCTTTCTTTTTTAATCTTAATTCATGGTTCTTAACTGAACTTTGTGGATGAGAATATCTGTCTCAATATTCAGAGGTTGGACCCCACTAGCAGCCCTGAGTGGCAGGATCTGTGGAAACAAGATGGGCTACCCAGGTGCTGTAGCCTCCAGGTTTCCTGGATCAGGCAATGGGTCGGGCTCCAGAATACAGGAAATGAGGCTAAGAACAAATTCAGGCATGGAGAGAATGCTGAACCAGGATTCTCTGAGGGTAACGCTGGGTCATCTTGGTTATAGAGACAGGCGGAATAGATAATCCAAAAACAAACTGTCTTAACCAGGCAAGTTTCTCGCGAAGGCAAAGACTGGCCTTTCTGAATGCATCCAATGTCAGACACATCCAAGATCGGGTGTGTTCATGACCACTCAGGACCACCTCTCTAACCTTGTTCAAGGAAAGCTGATGATGTCAGCAGGGGTGAAAGGGCATGGCTACCTTGCAGGTGGCTGTGTTGGGGTGGAGGACTCGACCCTGCCCCTCCAGGAACTGTGCTCTGGTCCAGGGGTTTTAAACCTTTAAGGTCCATAAAGAATCTGATTCCTGTTGGGCTCAGTGGTGCTTATAAATGGGAATGGGGCAAACCAAATTCCTAAGTCCTATGCACAGAAGCTACAATCAATGAGTTCACAATGGGACCCAGGATTCTGCATTTCCTTGGCAACGTCCAGGTGGTCCCGATACACTTCATCCTCATCCATGAGGCACACTTAGCCAGGCTTGGATCTGGCTTCCCACTGTGGGTCCTTCCTTTTTATTATTATAGCAAGAACACAGAGTTCTGTGGCCTGAGTACCAGTTCGCTACTCAATCATATTGACTTGCCTGACAGTGGACCTTCTACCCATTATAACAACACTATTTCGTCCATCTCCCATGATGCTCAGTGCTCATGAATCCTTCACAACAATGCCACAAGGTAGATACTATTTGTACACACATCTCACCAATGCAAGAAATGGGTCCATTACATGAAAGCAGCAGAGCTGGGATTTGAACTCATCACTAGCAGACTAGCAGAGCCCAAATGCATAACTGAGAGTCTATTCCATGAGAACAGGTTCAGTCTCCCTTTCTCATTCATAGGCGAGGTGTCCATCTCTCATCCCATCCTTGTCTTACCCAGCTTTCCCAGGCTCATATAGCATTTCCCCAGAGGTGGCATGTCCCCACACCTCTCTTCCCTTGTTGCGTCTAATAAGTCAGAAGGATGGGGGAACAGGGATGTGGAAGCAGGAGTAATAGGCTAGATTCATATGCTGAAATTAACCCAATCCCTAGAGCCCCAGAATGTGATCTTCTCTAGAAATTTCAAAGACACTCAAGTTAGGGTGAGGTTGTTAGAATGACTAGTGTCCTTATAAAGAAGAGAACTTTCCATATAGAGATATATGCAGAGGCAGGAGGATGTGAGGAGACACAGCCACGAAGGAGAGGAGCCTGGAGCAGAGCCTCTCTCACAGCCCCCAGAAGGAGCCAACCTGACAATACCTTTCTGATGTTTTCCCCACCCAACAACTGCAGCCAAGTCTTGTAGTAGGAAACCAAGTTCCCAGTGCTTCCTCTAGGTCCTGACCTTGGGATGATCTAGCTGAAGGTCAGGTTGGAGTAATATTTTTGAATTTCAACTCTGAGAGCCTTTCTGTTGTCGTAAGGGTTGCTCATGAGAGCGTCCAAAAGGCCCAGTGCTCAGGGGAAGGAGGACTGGAGAGAAGGAGTGAGGAGGGAAGAGAAGAGGGAACAGGAGAAAGAATTGAAACCAGGACTTGGGAACCATTTATGAGTGCAAGTAAGGGCCAGGTCAAGTTCCTGCAGCTCACTCCTGGGAGCTTCCTGTGGCCAGGAACCATGCCAAACACAGCTGCAGCAGAGCTGGGACCCATAGTTCCCTGAGTAAGAGAGGCCCCGGATGGAGGTATAGCAGTCTCTTCTCTGTGGCACGCTGAGCACATGGCTTGAAGTGATGCTTGCTTGGGCAGAGAACTGAAATACCGTCAAGTGGAGGTGGAGGAGGGCAGAGAACACCAGAAGGTCCCATGGTGTGTGGAAGTGTGGCTACCAAAGAACCAAAGCGAGGCCAGTGTGTCTGGAGGACAGGGAGAGTGGTTACAAGGAAGGTCTTGTTCTCATTAGCTTCTCTGCGGCTGGATAAACACTAAAAACAATTTGGGATTGCAGGTTACAGCTTGTGCTCGAGGGAGGCCAAAGCAGGAACTTTTAGGTGAGGTGGCCTTCTCGAGCTCCCAAGACAGGAACCTGGAGGCAGAAACTGAAGCAGAGGCCATGGCAGAGTGCTGCTAACTGCCTTGCTCCCCGCTTCTGCTCAGTTAACTTCCTTAGACAACCCAGGACCACCCCCATTCCAGGGCCGCACTGCCCACAGTTGGCAGTCCCCCCCAATCACTTGGCAGTCAAGAAAATATCCCTACAGACATGCCCATCGGCCAATGGGATGGCAGCCATTCTTCATTTGAAGTTCCCTCTTCCCACATGGGTCAAGCTACCCATCGAGTGTAGCCACCACAGGCATTTAAACTGTTAAGCCACAGTAAGCACAGCAGGGGTTCTCAACCTTCCTAATGCTGCCACCCTTAAAACAGTTTCTCATGTTGTGGTGACCCCCCCCCCCCACACACACACTATAAAATTATTTTGTTGCTACTTCCTAACTGCAATTTTGCTGTTATTAATTGTAACAAGTATCTGATAAGCAGGATCTCTGATATGAGACCTCCAAAGGGTTCCAGGACCCACCAGTTGAGAACCACTGGCTTAGAAGGTATGACTCTATATAAGGAAACTCATTCCGCTAAAGACGCAGGGTTGGGACAGCAGCAGGCAGTCCAGGAGCTGTTTGCCAGTTCCTCAGTTTTACAATGTTGCAAGATCCTAAGGGATGAGAATGTGTTCCAGCCACAATGCACTGGATGCCAAAGGGTCCAAATAGGCACAATGTATCATGACTTTTCTTGCCATAACCAAATATCTAGTAAAAAGCAACGTCAGGTCTGGAGGGTTTGTTTTGGCTAACAGTTTAAGAAAGAATACAGCCCTTCAATGCAGGGAAAGCATAGTTGGCCCAACGACAGGATACCTGATCCTGTAGGCAAGAAGCCAAGATAGACAGGAAGTAGGGGCAGGCTATAAAACTTCAAGGCCCACCTCTGATGACCCACTTCCTCTATCAAGGCTCCACCTCTTAAAGGTTCCACAGCCTTGCAACCAGAACTACACGCTGAGGACCAAGTGTTCAAATGTGAGCCTCTGGGAGGCATTTCACATTCAAACCACAGCAAACAGTTATCTGTGGTCACTAGATCCCAGCAGTAAGCTAGGCAGCCAAGCAATGTCATACTTCAGGTAACCAGACCTCACTGGAAGGGGACAAAGTTCCCAGGAGACAACACATCCTCTTCTTTCTGCTTGTGCTCTGCCTGCAGTAGCAACAGCTGGTACACATTTGGGGATCTAATTGTTCAGCAAGGGCTGGAGCTGGTAGACAAAGTTGGAGAAAGAAGGGGACAGACAAGAGTGGCAGTAAACAGAAGAGAAAGCTAGTAGAGAGAGGTATGAAAAGGGACCCAAGCTGCTGCGTTGGGAAATGCGAAGGCCGAGAAGCTACATGTGTCTTAGTCATGACTTCATGTAAGAAGGCGAGAGCACGGGTGACGGAACACACCTGCAACCTTAGCACTTGGGAGGCTGAGGCAGGAGGATCAGAGTTTAAGGACAACATGGGCTACACAGATGGAGCCTGGGAAGGAAAGAAGGAAGGGAGGGAGGGAGGAAGGAGGAAGGAAGGAAGGAAGGAAGGAAGGAAGGAAGGAAGGGAGGGAGGGAGGGAGGGAGGAAGGAGAGGAGAGAAAAGAGGAGAGAAGAGAAAAGAGGAGGGGAGAAGAAATGAGAGGAGGGGAGGGGAGGGGAGGGGAGGGAAGAGAAGAGAAGAGAAGAGAAGAGAAGAGAAGAGAAGAGAAGAGAAGAGAAGAGAAGAGCTAAAACATTGCTACTGCCTACAATTGTGAAGGAGTTAAATGACCTGTCACAAAAGTTCTGCTGGAGCAAACTGAATGCACTTTACTTCCTTGTTCCCTGTCTGCCACAGCAGGAATCCCCACTTTCTTTGGATTTAAACAGAGACACTGGAGATGACTAGGCAAGGATGAACTAATGGGAGAACTTGGGAAGAGAAAGAGCAGTCTAACACACGTAACCATCACTTGAGCCCGATGGCTTCCTTCCTTTTCTTTTGCTGGCTTGCTCTTGCCTCTGAGGCTTTGCAACTGTGCCCTCAGTGTGGAATGCTTTCCTCTGAGTTCTTCACATAGCAGAGTATCTTGTTTTGTTTATTGTCAGCTTCAGGCCTTCCTGTAACTCTAGTCTTCGCCTGTCTTTCCTACATGGCCTTACCCCAATCAGTAGCCGTTGTGACAATATTAAAAAACATTGCTACTGCCTAGTCTATTAGATTCTATTAGAACATAAGCCTCACAGGGCAGGAACCAGCATTTGTCTGTCTTGTTCTGGCTCCCTCCCCAGGACAGAGGCTAGCCACAGGGGACAGGGAATGGAGTGAGCGAATCACTCCATCATGGGAGTAAGAGAGCCAAGGCCCCAGGTTGGGGGGGGAGGGACAATGAGGAGTCCAGCCACACTCTTCTGTCCTCACAACTCATTTGCATCTGAGAGCAGAGCTCTGAAACCTGAGTTCAGGACCTGTCAGTCCTCAGCTGCTCTGGTTTAGCTGGCTTGATGTCACCTCTGCAGAGGCACGTAGGGCAGGGGTTCTCAACCTGTGGCTGGAGACCCTCTCACAAGGGTTTGCCTAAGACCATCGGAAATACCAGATGTTTACACTAACAGTAGCAAAATTACAGTTATGAACTGACAACAAAAGTGATTTTATGGGGGGGAAGGGGGAGCCACCACAACCCAAGGAACTGTACTAAAGGGTCAGAGTGGTGAGAAGGTTGAGAGCCACGGCTTTAGGCAGATGGAGGCCTATGCCAGGTGTGTAATTCACATAGTGATGAATAATCTCGGGGAGGAGGGGCATCTCAAGCAAATGAGCGATGTCAAGCACTCAGGAAAGACACAGGGCTTTCCTCATTGATGGGGATAACAGAGTGGCTCGTGGTCATCACCCAGCATATACAAAGTGCCCTCTGGAGACTCTAGAGAAGGAAAGTGCTTCTAGAGGATGCTCCTTCCGTCCTGCCTCAGCAGAATCCCAAGAGAGTTGGGAACCAATGCTCCAGAGCCTTGCCCTGAGGAGAGAGCACATCCCTATCTCAGAGTGAGAGGCTGGGTGGCCACAGTATTCCTCCTTCAGTGCAATTATGGTGTCTGGTAGATGGATGTTTCGAAATGGTTGGTGCAGGTGAAGTCCAAAATGGCACCTTTCAAAGGTTTCTTCCCAACACTGAAAGCTACATGCAGTTAGCTGCATAAAATCCGTTCTCATTCTCCCTGGCTAGTTAGGGGGACGCAAAGTCTTCGGGCTCTGAGTAGTTCAGGAAGTTTTCTGGCAGCGCCCATTCTTACCCATCTTCCTCCAGCCTGTGGTGCTCAAGTGTGTAGCCTAGTGGTCAAGGATAGAGGCTATGGGGTAGGATGGTCTGGGTTTAAATCCAGGATCCAGCACTCCCTAGCCGTGTGCTCCCAGATGAGTTAAACAATGTTTAAGGCTCTATTAAGTAAACATTATGACAGCACCTATCTCTTACGGCTCTTGCCAGGCATTTATGAGTTGACACAGGTGAAGTTCACAGTGCCCGCCAGCGCTGCCAGCGCTGCCTCAGGGTCGGCTGTCCCCATCTCAGAGGGTTAGACATTTGAGATAGCACCCATCATGCTTCAGTTCCCAGTGCATCAATAACAGCTAATATTTCCTCAGTGAAATTTGAACTATTATCATTACTGATAGACTCAAGGTTTCTGGAAATTTCCATAGGACTTTTTTTTTTTTTTTTTTTTGGGCTGTGTACATTGGGTGCTTTATTCTCCACAGAGTGATACATGCTAAGGTGGGCGGGGCTTGGGCCGATGTCCTCATATATACAGAACTGAATGAAGTGAGTCTCTGAGAGGTCTGATTCGCCTTGGTCTGAAAGGGACATGGGAAGAAGAACTGTTAAAACCAGAGTTATTAGTCCTGTGCTGGTCCTGGCTTGGAATGTATGGAGATAAGGCAGCTCTCCCTCTCTCTCTCTCTCTCTCTCTCTCTCTCTCTCTCTCTCTCTCTCTCGGATGCCCAGCAGGCTTGGAGAGCTTTCTGTACCACATCTTCCCACTGAGCATCCAATATCTCCTGAGCCTAGGCAGGAAACCTTGGTGCAGGCAGGCTTACTCCAGCCATCGTGCTTTTCACCAGCTCTACATGTTCTGGGTCCTCGGGGATAGAGCTGTGGCTGCTCAAGCTGCAGCTCCTTCCTCATCTTCATCCTCACTCTCCAATGGAGGGTCTGGCAAATGAAGCCCCAGGGCCTGAATCCGATCTTGGATGTCAGCAGCTCCTTCTTCCTTCTCCTTCACCCACTGGTGCCAGTTCCACCTCTTCTTGTTCAGGGTCTTGATTGAGGGGCTGGTACGAGTAGCCTGCTGGGCCTGCTCCTGTTTCCTCCTGCTCTTCCTCGGGTTCTTCACTGCTCCAATCCCCAGTTCCTTCAGTAGAACCCTGATGTGGCCCTAAATCCTCAGTCTGATTGAGGAAAATATGCTCAGGGCCCATAATGTCTCACCCTAGAACTACTGCTACTATTCAGGCAGGGGGCCTCTCAGAGCCCACAGCTGGACTGGCCCCCATATGACCATTTTTAAACTAAAAAGAAGAAAAAAGAAAAAAAAGAAAGAAAGAAAAAGAAAAGAAAAGATAGTTCAGGACCACAAAGGTTTTCCCCTGTCCTGCTGATTCTGGTAGCCCTACCCAGAGTCCCCCATTCCCAAAGGGAAGATTATGGTCACTGTGGACTTTTCTTCATGTCAGGGACCTGGAGTCAGCCAGCTAAGAGCTCTCTGAAATGCTGAAGGCATCCAGAGTAGATGCAGTTTACCTATTTGCCACACTGAGCTGTGGATGTCCCCAACGATGCAGGCCTTTGTTCCCTTTGCCCTATGCACAAAGGCTTTGGGCTTCCTACCCCAGGAACCATGGTTCATCAATGCAGGGCCTCCCCCAAAAATTCTGTTCAGTGACCCCTGAAGCTGGTGTTGGGTTCAGATCACTTGGAAAAGGGTGACAGGGACCGGCAGGGGCTGTTGATAGTCTGCCCTCCCTTCTGCTAACTTTAGCTGAGGGACTATTCTTTCTGCTTGACAGACGGGAGGGCTATCGTCATACTAGAGGTAATACATGGCAGAGTGCAGCTGTCTCTATTGATGCCTTTAATCCCCTGCCCTGCCCCGCCCCGCCCTTGTGGCTATGGAAACCGTGAGTGGGATCAATGTCTCAGTGATCTGCGAATCGCTTGCCTTGCACCAGGTGACCATGAGCACATCACTTGGCCTCCAAAGCAGCACAGAGAGATGAAGTCTGGGAAGGGGTCCAGGCTGAAGTCTGGAGGAGGAGATGTCGGCTGCGCCCACACCCCGCTCAGCTCATCTTTTACCCCTGAGGCCTAGGAAGTAATATGGATTCAAAGCTGGCTGCTCTCCGGGGTCTTTAGGCAGCTGCTCACTGAAGATTGATACTCTCTCCAAAGGAAGCTGGAACCTCTCCAGTCCCCCTTTAGCCCTTCCTGATACTCTCCCCCGCCTCCCACTAAGGCCTGAGGGTTTAATACACAGCTGGATCAGGGTGGATCCAGAGGTCTGCAGTGCAAGCAAGCAGGGAGGGCGTCTCTAAGGCAATGCCCCAGTTGTTTCGGGTGACCCATTGACCTGACCCTCCCTGCCTTACGCAGTCCTAGACTGAGCCAAGCCTTTGGAGGGCGGCTTCACCTTGGGGTAGCTGGCCCGAGCCTACTGTGTTGGGTGGGAGGTTTGGATCCCACGCTGGGTAGGCCCTGGGGGAGGTCAGGGGAAGGATGGGCCAAAAAGGGCCCCATCATGTCTCTCCTTTATACTCTTCAACAGTCAGATGAGGGCTGCGGGGACCGATGTTCTAGGAACTGTCTTGAAAATCTTTGAGCCCAGTCTTGGCTGTAAGAGGGAAATCTATCTTGAATTGGTGATATGTCGTCTTTTCATCGGCAGGGTGGCGTTGATACATATTCCTAGCACTTGGGAGGCTGAGACAGAGGTTAGGCTACATAAAGAGACTGTTTTGTTTGTTTCACTTATTGAAAAAGCCTTATGGGCTGCTGAGCTGGCTCTGTTAACAAGGTGCCTGCCTTTATTCGCGTCCCCTGCATCAACATAAAAAGCTGAGTACCATAGGTAATCCTGACACGAAGGAGGAAGTGGGATGGGGTGCGGGCATGTGGGTGGAGGCCAGAGGATTCAGTGTCGATGCCTGGCCTCCTCTTGTGTCTGCACACACATGCACATATATGCAACTACCTGCACACACACAAACTTGTATACATTCGTACAGTACAGACACAGCGAGAGACACAGAGACACAGAGAGAGGAGGAGGAATTTCAGAAAACATCTCACAGACTGCGGCTGGAGAGAGGGGGCTTCTGGTAACGGGCAAGGAGGAGTCCATTTGTCAGCGGAGGCAGTCCTGACAGTGTTTTCCTGTATCCAGATCATTTTCTTCCTGGCCAGCATCATATCCTGCCAGGCGGTGCCGGCCAGCTTATGTTGCTCATTATCTCTCCCCATCTTGTCTCTCCTCACTCTATCCACGGTGGGGGCTGCGGGGGGGGGGAAGTATTTTTAACCTGCACTGTAATGCTAGGACTGAGCAAGACACACTACCTCCATCCACAGTAAGCAGGGCTGCCTGGAAAGACAGCCCCTCTTCCAGTGCCGGCAGAATCCTTTCCTTTCACTTTGATTTAGTATGCACTTCCTGAGGGAACCTGCACAGGAACAAGGACAGGGCAGCAGTGGTCCCTGCCCTCAAGGAATTCATATTCTAATTAATGCAGCAGAAGCAAGGGTAGGGTCAAAGAAAGCACGCGCTCGCGTACTTGCATGGACGCACGCATGCGCATTCTTGGTATGCCAAAGAAATTAGAGACGTGAGCAGAGATTGTGACAGGTCTGTGATGGACAAGCAACGAGGAAGACTTGGCTAGGGAGACTGTGATAAACAGGGAGGAGAAGCAAATCTCTGGGAGGCGACAGAGGCAGAGGCCAAGAATAGGTAGATAGAGAGTCTTCTCTTCCTGAGGTGGGAGGAGCTTGGTGTGTTCTAGAACAAAGCAGGAAGCCCAGATGGAAGGGGAAGTGGGTCTGGGTAAGGCTGGGAGACATGCTATGAGCAGATGATACAGGGCCTTGGAGCCGTGCGGACTGGAGGCTTTATTTTGACGGCTGTGGAGAGCCATTGGGCAGTTGGAGATAGTGAGTGACGACGACGGTGGTAGTTAAGTTGTCACTTGGCTCCTGGCAGGAGAACAGACTCAACAAAGTGAAGGAAAAACTGAAGTGACGCACGAAAGACAGGCCAGAAGGGCCATCCTAGGAACAGGCTGTTGGTTCCAACTTGCCAATCCCTGAACGTTCTCCTTCTGAAAGCTGGCAGAACTGTATTGTACAATCATAAGACGAAGAAAGGACTGTCCAGCGCCTCTGCCACAGGTGCTCAGTAGAATAAGGATACTACTCGAGATAACCTATTTATTGGTTACAACAGCTGTCTTTACTAGCTTTCTAAGCACGGTAAGCTGTTTGTCCAATACCGGCCCCCTTTGAATCTTCTGGAAGGTGTGTAAATATTGTTTTCATCATGATACATGTCTCTGTCATGTTTGGAAAGGCTGCGAAGTCAAATGTGGCAAATGTACTCGTGTGTATGTGTGAGAGTGAGAGTGTGTGTGTGTGTGTGTGTGTGTGTGTGTATGTGTGTGTGCATGCCTGTGTTAGTGCAGCTTACACCCAGTCTTTGCTTGTTAGGCAATTACTTTACCACTGATGTACATACTTAGTTCTCTTTTCACTTTTTATTTTGCGATGAGGGACTAACTAAAGTGCCCAGATAGGTCTTGAACTTGTGATTCTCCTGCTTCAGCCTCCTGAATAATTACAATGAAAGGATTACATCATCAAGCATGGCCCAACTCTCCCCCCCCCTTTTTTTTCCCGGTTTTTTCAAGACAAGGTTTTTCTGCTTAGCCCTGGCTGTCCTGGAACTCATTCTGTAGACCAGGCTGGCCTCAAACTCAGAGATCCACCTGCCTTTACCACCCAAGGGCTGGGATTAAAGGTGTGCACCACCACTGCCCGGCCCAAATCTGCCATTCTTAAAAAAGCTATGGATTTTTGTGTATGCTTTTTCAACGTGTGTGTGTGTGTGTGTGTGTGTGTGTGTGTAAGTGCATATGTGTGCATTGTGTGTGTTGTGTGTGTGTTTGTGCGTGTGTGTGTGCGTGTGTGTGTGTAAGTGCATATGTGTGCAGTGTGTGTGTGTAAGTGCATATGTGTGCAGTGTGTGTGTGTGTGTGTGTGTGTGTGTGTGTGTCTTTCTTTTGCTAGGTTGCAGACTGAATTTGCCAAGGACTTGTATATTCTAGTAAGTGTTCTACCACTGAGACACATCATAGCTTCACTACCATACATTTTAGCATCTGCACAGAAAAGTCTTAAGGGATGCTAGCAAGGTGGTTTTGGGGTTAAAAGCATCTGCTCCTGCCAAACATGATAACATGAGTTTGATCCCCAGACCCAGATGGTCGAAGGAGAGAAATGACCCCTAAAAGTTGTACCCGACTTCCACACATGATGCAACCCCCCTATACACAAAAACATGCACATGATAAAAAGAATGTAATTTCTTTTAAAATTCCAGGAGACACAATACAGAGCGTTTTACCAGCAGTGAGCATGAGTGAATTTATAGTCTTTCTCACTTTTAGTTTTTATGGTTTCGAATATAGTATCTTCACAGGGAATAACCAAAAATTTTCTGGTTGAATTATGTTCTTGAATTAATGAGAAGTTGTCACTCAAAATTATTTTGGGATAACTAGAGGAGCCAGCTTTATTGATGGACGTATAAAATAAAGCTTAGGAAATTTTATAAAAAGTAAAAATGTACTTGTTATTGTTAAACTATTAGAAATGTTGATTTATACCTCAGCAGATTTGCCTTTGTGCTTATATCTGTCTCTTTATTTGCCCGTCTACCTATTATACGCATGAGTAACAAACACAGTATCAAACTGTATTTATAGGATTTTCCCTCAATAAAGCACATATACTCTTTATCTTATTTAATATTCTCCCGAAACAGAATTTTGAGTTGTGGCAGCATATTCCTCTATAATTTTTAGTGAGTCTCCTACTATTGGATATTCAGTTGGTAATGCTCAATGGTTCTGCACTACCCTAACCCTAGCCCTAGCCCTAGCCCTAGCCCTAGCCCTAGCCCTAGCCCTAGCCCTAGCCCTAACCCTAGCCCTGATTATGATTGGGTCCTATATCAAATCCTATACCCTGGGTGGTTCTTAAGTGAAGGCAGTTTATTTCTTATGGTTCTGAATGTTGGGAAATCCAAGACCCAGGAGCCATCAGACCTAGTGTCTGATGTGGGCTGACTTCTTTTCCTGTGAAGTAGAGGAGTGATGAATCTCTGTGGCCTAGCAATCCCCTGCATGCGGGCTCTACCCCTGAGCTCTACTCATTTGCAAAAGGCGGCACCTCCTACTACTATCTTGGAGAAGGGGGCTCAGCATGGGAATTAGGGACACACGAACATTCAGGTGGTAGCAGTCATGTTACCAATGAAAAGGAAACTCACTCAGGTACAAAAGGGGAGCAAGTTCTTCCTGCCGGCCTTCCGGCCTTTTGGCCTTCCTTTCGGCCTTTCGGCCTTTCGTGATGGGCCAGCTGGCCTGTTTTTTGCCATTGTCCTTCAGAACAATTAGAACCTAGATGTGTCTGAAATGCCTCCATTTCCTCAGGGCTGCTCCTTGCTCTCCTTTTGAGTATGTTCTTGGTGCAATTCCACCCCAATGGGGTAAGTTAGGAAAAATCCCAATTGTGACTAAAATGTGAATCCTGAAGTCAGGCAGTCTGACCCCTCAAGAGCTATGTGGCCACAGAAGACCCATCCTTGGAACCTCTGGTCCCTGTGCATCAGTGAGAAGGACACTGGGTAAAGTAAGGGAAAATTGGGTAAGACAGTTAAGGGAACTTTATCCTCAGATTTGGAAAACAACCTCCTACTCTTTTTTTTTTTTCTGTGGGAACCAAGGAGAATGAATCTTAAAAGCAGTCAAAATATCTGCTATCTTTATTGCTCCTTTTCCTCGTTTGGGATTGGGGGAGATGCCAAACCCCAGCATGTTAAAGATAGTGGTTCTTGTTTTCCTCCTTACCAAGAACTAGGTTAGTTGGATTAGAGCTAAATTTAAATAATTCCGTGGTTCACAGCTGCATAAAGAATGTAGTCCCTTTTCTCCTGAAGCCAGCTGTGTTTTATAACTGTCTCTCCTTAACTCTAAACAAATAGAGTGGAAAAAAAAAAAAAAAAAAAGCAGGGCTGTCTAGAGCCATCCTAAATTGCTCTCAGTTTTACAGAACAATCCAGAAATAACTAACTCTGCTGTGCAGACCACAGAGCTAACCGTACTGAGGCACCGTGTCTCGTTCTGTGAACAGACTGACGTTGACAAGCACATGGTAGGTGCTCAGTGGGCTGTGCTGGAGGCATAGCATGGGCAGACACTTTTCTTACCAACAGCAAACCGTAAAGGAGTAAAACAGAGTCCCCGCTGAAACACTGGCTGACTCCGTTAGGAGGCCGGAGACTGACCGACGATAAAAGGAACAAGTACGATTTGAGTTTGTCAGTTGAACGTAGGGAACTTTTTTCTCCTAAGTCATAGCTCTTGGAACATGTCATGGAGGAACTGTGGGAAGGATTTCCTTAAACCACCGCTGCAGGCACCGTGTGTAATAAAACACTGCTGATGGCCAAGCTAAGCTTTCCCATTTCCATCTAGCTACGGGAATGGATCCAAAGTCTTAGGATGTGCAGCCGTGTCTGTTCAATATCAAGATCACAGATGGCACATCCGATTGTCCGGCAACATACACACTATGTGCTTGGCTGGTGTTGGCTGTGGGCCTGCTGTGTGTTAAGAAACCACACCGCCGAACACTCAATGGTAAAATGGCTTTTCTTAGGGCTAGGGAGACAACTCGGTGGCTACAATGCTGGCTGTACAAACGTGAGAACTTGAATTGGAGCCCCCAAACCCAGATTCAAAAGCCAGGAATGGTTGCATGCTTTTGTAAGTCTAGCAGTGGGGTCAGTGGGGGCAGGGACAAGTGGATCCTGGTGGTGCAGCATTCACTGGCAGACCCTACCTTATCCTTTGAGGTAAGGTAGCCAGTGATAGTGGAGGACAGCTTCCTCTCATGCAAAATACATGCGTGTATACAAACATGCATGTGTGTGAGTGCACACACACATACACACGTGCACATCTGCTTGCACATGCACATACACTAACACAAAATAAACGCCACATAATGGGCTGCTCTTCTTAGACTACTACAAGTCTTAGAGGGAAAAGACAAACCATAACAAAAGTAGGCAGGAGAGAGTCTAAGCTCATTGAAATGACATCATTTGAGGTCCTCTAGGATCCAGTGTCAAACTTACTCTAATCTTGGGCATCCCTGCTAAACCCTCTGTTCAACAGCATAAGGCTAAGGAAATGCTCTCTGCTTTCCCGTGGGCCTTTGTTCAAGTGATTCCTTTATTCTGTTCCCACTCATGCAAAGCCTGCTTGTCCTTCTGGCAGAGACGCCTCATTTTCCACCAAACCCTACCCTGTATCCTCAGCTCCTGGTAGCGGCCTCTCATAGCACTTAGTGGAGCCTGATACGGCGTTTATGACTTAACATCTCGTCCACTCTCAAAGACAGTGAGACTATCTTATTCATCCCGAATCATCATAACAACGAACATAGCAGCTGTAAGATGAAATTCTGCAATGTATGTTTTACTATGGGCCAGGGGCTGGTACAAGTGCTTCTCTTGTATCTGGGTAACTAGCATGAAGGATAGGCGCTGCGGTTGCTTACAGGTGCAGTGACTGAAGGTCAGAACGGTCACCCGACTTTGTGGATTTAAATCCAGGACACCTCACATTGAAGCCTATGTCTCTAACCATGATTCTGACTTTACTCTCTTGTTCAGTCTAGCCAGGTTTCTTGTTCATAATAGCCTCCATGGGGCGGCTCCCTGATGGGACAGGGAGGCTGAGTGCAACCTCTCCAACATCATGCTGTGAAGTCTCAGCCACCAAGTTTGACAAATGCCATAGTTAGTGTCCACATCTTCTCTTGTACTTATCTAAGACAGTGGTTCCCAATTATGATGGTTTGAATATGGCAGGCCCAGGGAGTGGCACTATTAGGAGGTGTGGCCTTGTTGGAGTAGGTGTGGCCTTGTTGGAAAAAGTGTGTCACTGTGGGTGTGGGCAATGAGACCCTCCTCCTAACCGTGTGGGAGCCAGTCTTCTAGTAGCCTTCAGATAAAGATGTAGAACTTGGTTCCTCCAGTGCCATGCCTGCCTGGAAGCTGCCATACTTCCATATTGATGATAATGGTAAACCTCTGAACCTGTAAGCCAGCCCCAATTAAGTGTTGTCCTTATAAGAGTTGCTTTGGCCAGGCGGTGGTGGCATAGGCCTTTAATCCCAGCACTTGGGAGGCAGAGGCAGGTGGATTTCTGAGTTCAAGGCCAGCCTGGTCTACAGAGTGAGTACCAGGACAGCCAGGACAACACAGAGAAACCCTGTCTTGAAAAACCAAGAGGTTTACCATTAAAAAAAAAAAAAAAGAGTTGCTTTGGTCATGGTGTCTGTTCACAGCAGTAAAACCCTAAGACACACCAGCCTTCCAAATGCTTGCACCCTTTAATGCAGTCCCTCATGTAGCGGTGACCCCCCCCCATGATAAAATTATTTTCATTGTTACTTCCTAACTGTAATTTTGCTATTGTTATGAGCTGTAATGTAAACATCCATGTTTTCTGTGGGTCTTGGGTAATCCCTGTGAAAGGCTCGTTCAACCCCCAAAGGGGTAGAGACCCACAGGCTGAGAATCGCTGATCCTAGACATAAGAGTAACAGTTGCCAATGGAAAAGTGAGCATTTTGAACTGGTTTACCACAAAAGATTAGATGGTGGCTTAGTTAGTTTAGACTCTTCGGGTCAGTGGTACAAACCCACCGTGCAGCCCTGCTTGAACCCATGCTTTCATGCAGCTGTCTCAGTCTGAGCTGAGAGGCTCTTCTTTCCTCCTGACTAGCCCTGCCAGCTTCCTCAGAGGAGAGTGGTGTGGCTCCCCAGCCTGTCCCCATGTGTTACCCTTCTCAGATCTAGACAGGCCTGCTTTTGTGAGCACAAGTGGGTGGGTAGCCCTCTGTGGCATCCCAAGTTGGTGGGAGCAGGGCCAGAGGGGCAGTTGGGTTGGAAAACTTAGGAAAGAGAGAGAATGGGAGAGCTTTCTGCAGACAGCCACCAGCAGGCCAGCCAGAGTCCTCCCTCCACTTCTCTCTAAGTCATGAATAAGGTGAAAGCCCAGACCCTGAGCTCCCCAGGGTTCCCCAAGAGTGCCATTTCTGTTGGTAGATAAGACAGACTGTTGTGTTCTCCCTCTTCTTTTCCCCTTCTGTCTGTGAGGGACTAAGGGCATGTCTGAATGTCTCTACCAACTCTCGAGCTGAACGCCATCCTCATTGTAAGATAACCAGAGCTGAGGTCAGGAAGGCCCTAGGAGAGGGGGCTGTGTCGTGAGGGCTTTGAACAGCCTCATGGAGTAATGGGCTACTGTGTCATCTCCAAGGTAGGTCTTTAAATTTGTCTGTTTTTGAGATAGTTTCTAATGCAGATTGCTCTCAAACTCACCATGTAGCCAAGGAAGCTGAATTTGAATTTCTGATCCCCTTGACTGGGGTGGCAAGCATATGCCACCTCACCTGGGTTAGGCAGTGTGGAGGGTTGAACCCAGAACCTCATACATACCAGGAACACACCCTACCAACTGAGCTATGTATCTTTCCTTCAGGGTAGGGGTTTTCTTTTTTTTCTTTCTTTTTTTTTCAGTTTTTACATATATTTCCTCATTCATATGTGTGTCCATGTCCATATGCACATACTAACACATACCATGGCACATGTGTAGAGCTCAGAGAGCAACTTGCAATAGTTCATTCTTTCTTGTACCATGTAGGTCCTGGGTACTGAACTCAGGTCATAGGCTAGGGAGCAAGAACCTTTACCGGTCTGAACCAACTCCCTAGCTCAGGAGAGGTCTTTCCAAGCCTGCTCTGACTCTGTTGTGTCTCTCTTGCCATCTGATACCTTGTGCTGCCAGCAACTCTGAGGAGAGAAGACAGTCCCCCACTAAACGTGACCCCTTGACCTTGGACTTCCTGTTCTCCGGAACCATGAGTTAAATCAATCTTCATTCTTTAAAAGTTACCCAGTAGGTGGCGCCATTCAGCAACAAAATATCAATTTGCTCTGTTTCTTTCCTTGACTTGAGCTTGGCTTACCAGCCATGTACCCATCTTTATAGGCTACTCCGTATGCTCAGCTTTAGCTGCCACGTTTTTGGGGGAAGATACACCAGAGGATACAAAGACAAACAGACAGACTGACAGACAAATGAGCGATTGATGCTGGCCCATCTAATGTAGCACACCATCCTTTCCTGATTCACTGATGCCATTCTGCCGGGGCCTCCATGAAAGCTATAGTTGTGCACAAGGCATCATGAGATTCTCTAAGGGTCAGAAACAGGTCCTGAGAAGGTTGGGGCTTCTCTGACGTTCCCCTTCTGATCATCAGTTATATTCCGGTTCTGTGGCTTCCTGGGTGCATCTGCAAGTGTCACTCGAAAGCCAGTCCTCTATATCAGGACCATGGGGTTGAGGTTCCCGCTGAGCCTCACTCAACAAAAATCAGACTTTAATTACATTCCGTGCAGCGTGGCTCTCCACTGACAAAGCTGTTAATTCAGGTCTGACTTCCCTGACCTTGGTTTCCAGAGTGTGAAGCGGGACAATTAGAAAAGAAATTGCAGGAGGAGGCCTCATCCCCAAAGAGAAGGGTTTGCAGACAACCAGTCTAGCTAGAGGTCAGTAGCTCTTTCCTCGGTGCCTTGAAACAAACAGACAGACTAGTGATCAAGAAAAGAGCAGGCAGTGTTTGTCTCCCTGTGAACCTTCCCCAGGACAACCGAAGAGAAGCTTGTATGTGCCTGGGGAAACGCCTCTACAAGAATCCCTGTGCCCAGAGTACTGTGGATAGGAAGAACCCTGAATGTCTGCAGGCACAGAGAGGCCCTGGGACAGCCACTGCTACTGAAGACATAAGGCTTTAACTGAGACTTGGTAGGTAGAGGGGAAAGGCTCAAAGGAGAAGAGGAAAAGTGGCGGTCAGAGAGGTGATATCACCTAGCCCAGTTCTCCCAGAAAGTTGTAATGAAACCACGACCCTAGGGCCTTGGCTCCTACCCACCAGGTAAAGGGCTTCACTAGCCCAGTGAACAGATAGATATTGGCATATCTACAGCACCAGGCAGCAATCGGCTACCCAGTACCACAACTCCTGCTTCCTAGGTGCCCGTTTCCATGTTTGACCAGACCTAAGGTACTGTAAGCTGTACATCATTGTGTGTGCCACTGAGGTAAGATGTCCCACATCCTGACTCTAGAGATGCCGACCTACTCCCAACCTGTGCATCTGAGGTTACAAAAGATGAGGCACCCCAGTGGGCCAGGAGTCCAGCTTCTACTTCCATACCACCTCAGCAAGACCTCTTCAGCGTCTCCCCTGGTTATGCAGGAGGGGACACAAGGCTTAGAGCAGTGGAGTCTGCACCTGTGGCAGGTGACACAGCTGGGGAGTCACAGAGCCTGGATCTGTGCCCAAACCCCCTGCCCTAACTATTGAGCTATGCTGCCATTTGTTCCTCCTCCTGGGCTTAGCAAACAGAAACCACAAAAGAACCACCAAACTGTAGAAAAAAAGGAAACCTTGTTGTGTCACATCCTTTCCCATCCCGGCTCACTTGTGCCTAGGCTCATTTTTATCTCAGGCTCCCTGGGATTTACACATCTGCCCTTGGGTTGTGGAGTCAGGCAACTTCTGCAAGAAGGGCTCAGAGCTCTGGCTATCTGCTTCCTGGTTCATAAGCCTGCTTGGGATGGGTCTTTCTTTTCTGACCCTCTCTTCACTTCCCAAGCCTCCACTGGTGATTTGTGCCAGGTTTTATAACATCATCCTTGACCTTGAGCCTCCTCCTTCCCACATCTTCCTTGCCTCCTCCCACCTCCCTCATCCTCTTAACCCTTCAGCATCTCCCTGCCTTCTTCCAAAGCCTTATTCATGTCTTAATCACTTCCTGGACCACTCACATCTCCATCTCATGAAAAAGTTTCCTAGAATTCCTGCCTCTCAAGATGAAATATGGGATGAGATATGAAGAGATGTCTGTGTGGGAGAAAGATGACTGGACATGTCTTCTTGCTCGCTTTGCGGCCTGTTGACCTTTCTTGTTGACTATGGGTCACACACGGACAAGCACCTCTTGGCTCCCAACTCCTGTATCACATCACTGTCTGCCTTGACCTTTGGCTCTCCTTCCCCAGTTTTCCAGGGTGCTAAAGGTAAATATACCCATTCAAGTCTTCTCCATCTCTTTCAGGCGCTCTTATTCTCTCCCTTCCTGGCCACGGAGTCACCCTTTCCTACCACACCTCTCTCAAAGCCATCCCCAAGATATCTCTCTGTGTGTCTCTGTCTCTGTCTCCTCTCTCTCTCTCTCTCTCTCTCTCTCTCTCTCTCTCTCTCTCTCTC
>JADRCD010199782.1:0-21796 GCA_019843815.1 Montemys delectorum
AGAAACCTTGCTGTCTGAAAAGGGGAAGACTCATAGCAGACCAGCCTTGATTTTATAACAAAGGACCTTCCTGTACTGTCAATGCAAGAATTAACATAATGACATAATACAGCAAAATTCCTTCATTCCCTCTTTTAAAAATAAATAATATCTTATATGGAAAAACTGCTTTCATATAACATTTATACATAAAAGACATAGGTATGTATAACCTCCAAATTTACTTAAAGCTGACTAAAATTTGTATACATTAATTTTTATAAATAGGACAGTTTATCATATTTTGAGATTACATTTATGTCAATTTGACAGGCTCAAGATTCACCTAGGATGAGAGTATCTGGGCACATCTGTGAGGGATTCATTGAGGTAGAGTGAATCACTTAGATATAGACAAGAACATTCCAGAAAAATTGGTTCCTGGACCAAATAAAGAGTAGAACCCCACGTGAGCTCTGGTATTCATCTCTTTTTCTTTTCTTTCTGACTGCCAAAGCAAGGTAACCATCTGCCTCAGGTTCTGGAAGTATAGCTTTACTACCATAATGCACTAAGCTAATGCAAACTATTTTTAAAAATATTTTTATTAGATATTTTCTTTATTTACATTTCAAATGTTATCCCCTTTCCTGGTTTCCCCTCCGAAAATACCCTATCCCACCCTCATCCCCCTGCTTCTATGAGGGTGTTCCCCCACCCACCAACCTTCTCCTTCTTCCCCTTCCTGACATTCCCCTACACTGGGGCATCAGGCCTTCACAGGACCAAGAGCTTCTCCTCCCATTGATGCCCTACAAGGCCTTCCTTTGCTACATATGCAACTAAAGTCGTGGGTCCCTCCATGAGTACTCTTTTGTTGGTGATTTAGTCCCTGGGAGCTCTGTAGGGAGGTCTGGTTGTTTGATATTGTTGTTCCTCCTTTGGGGTTGCAAACCCCTTCAGCTCCTTCAGTCCTTTCTCTAACTCCTCCATTGGGCATCCCGTGCTCAGAACTCATATGTTGTATCTGTCTAACACCTTTTTTGGACCAATGAGAAAAATAACAAATCTCTCTCTATCTATTTATATATATATATATACATTCTCTCAATTTATGCGGTAATCTATAGAACATTTCAAGATCCAGGAAAGCAGTGCTGTCTCTGGTTCACCTCTCAGATGCCAACTGAATAACATTAGTCAACTTTCTCATAGACATCCCTTTGTACAAAGATTGTCTCAGAGATGACTATCTTAAGGTCACACTCCACAGGAAAGTACAGATATGGACCCAAAGAGGTTTGGTCATTATAATTATTTTTTTGAAAAAAATAATGGTTGTGAGGAATGGATATAGGCTTTCTGAGTTCCATTACAAAAAGCAGTATTTGGAACGATGAAAAATAATTCTCCAAGTTCACTTTACAGAGGAGATACATGTTTTTTCTTTAGTTCTATGACTTGAGAGGTACATTAGAAGTTTAAGTTCAACACTAGCTGCCAAAGACATTTGATGATAACCTAGAAGGAGCAAGATCCCAGGTCTCATTCACACTGGTGCACCAGCATGAATAATTTTGTTGGTTGTCTACCTATGGTTTCAAGGATGACTACTTTGCATTGGACCTCCAAAAAGGCAGCTCATCCCTAGAAGATGTTAATTCTACTTCTGTAGAGAGTTTCTCATAGTTCTGGGGCCCAGACAGCTATGGGACTCTGGGATACTAGACCTTACCACATTATCCTATTCCTTGATATTGCCATTATCTGGTCTTTTCTATACAACCATTTCTAGAAGAAACTGTTTAAAGCATCTTTCTTTAAACAGTTTAAAGCATCTTTTGGTAATCCTGGCTCTTATAATCTTTTTACTTCCTGCTTTGCAGTATGCTCTTAGTCATAGGAGCTGTGATTTAGATGAATATGTTTGGGCTGCTTTTGCCCCCAATCTGTTGATCTCTGCTTATTTCCTTCTGCAGATCTATGTGATAGTCTACATTTGCTGTAAATAGAGGCTTAGCTGATGATATGAGAGACCTACATGTGTAAGCATGTGGTGGAAAATGTGGTCAGGAATTATGCTGCTCTAACAAAGTAGTAACTGATGCTTTTCTAAGGTTGTGACCTTACTAACCCAGGAAGCTGGCTATGTTTCAAGGCCCAGATATGATTTTCTTTCAGTGGAGTGCTCCTCAAATTTAAATAGACAGCTGTTGTTTACCACTGGCATGTGAATCCTACTTATTTCTCTTTAAGAATATCTTGCCATGCTGGTAATAGTTGTGAATAAGTGGCAGAGTTGATTAAGACTGTTTAATTGTGTCCATTCCTTTGCTGCTTGCATGATATTTTATGGAAACTAGAATTCAGGAAAGAAGCATTTGTGTCTGTTCCAGCTTCCATCATTGAATCCCTATGGCTTGAGTATACTTAATCTTTAGCAATAGGGACCCACCCTCAACCCCGAAGATCAACCAAGTATGACATCTATTATCAATATTTTGGGGGAGTCTATTAGACTACACTGGCCAACTATTTGAAATGATCTTTCTCATGCTTGGTACTGGGGCAAAGATTGTCCAAAGATTGCCTCTGACATGACTGTCTTAAGGTCACACTCCACAGGAAAGTATAGATCTGGACTCAAAGAAGTTTGGGAGAGGGAAAGGGGAAAGAAGAGTCGATACTTTACAGATATCTGAAAAATCCACAAGGAAACTTATTATTTTATAAGCTTATTTTAAAATATATATATTACAAATGTTTGCATAGGTTATACGCAAGATATATTTTGATTGGAGTTTAAGATATGCCATATGCTTTAGGACTGCTGTGGGAACAGGTTGATATGGAACACAGCATTGGACAAAGGATAAAGAATGATGATATCCCTGGACTTCCAATCTTACTTTTTGTAAGTTTTAATTAATGCTGGTTTTGTTTTTTCTATTTCATGCTTTAATAAGCAATGGCTTCTTTCTCTGTAACTCACTCTTACTATTTTTGCTTTAATAAGCACTGGTTTCTTTTCTCTCTCATTCAAGGACTTCTCACTGGCCGGGCAAGAGATTTGTAACTCATTATCTCTTTGTAGACCAAAGAGAAAAGTAAGAAAAAATTTTAAATATCTTACACAGACAATATGCACAGACACACACTCATATACAGTGACACTCTGGTCAGGCTGAAATACCTGACTCATCAACTCCACAAGTATTCTTTCATACACATACTGATACTTCCATATATATATATGGTGTTTGAAGCAAAATTCCCATGAGCAAGTTCAAATGAGCAAGTGCCAACACAGAAAAAAACTCTCTCATTCTGGAATAAATGAAGCTCCAACCTTTATTTCTTAAAGAAATAAAAATGCTTCTATTATTTTATTGCTGAAAATAAGAGAAAGGCCTTCCCTTATTGCCATTCTTAGTTCTTAAACTTTCTCAAGAGAATTGATTACATGGTCTTCTAATCATCTTCAAATTCTGTGAGTTCATAGCAAGTTTAAGATACTAATTCAAGACATAAACTGATAAGGAGTCACAGCAGAAATATTTATTTGTGTTTTCATTAAAACTATTAACTGACTAAATATTCATTATTTGTTACTAGTTCCATAAGTTCATTAAAAGTTTAAAGTAATGATTCTTATATATTATCACAGTTTTGTCAAGAGGCAAATCACCTGTCTTGTGACTCATTAGTTTTGAAGTTTTGGATAAAGAAACTTGTCAACATTTTATTTTCTGTCATTGCAGCTACAATACATTCCAAGTTTATGAACATTAGTTATCAGATAGTGATCTTACAGCTAATCTAGATGGAATGGTTTCCCTGCTTGTAAATCTGTTTCAAGCCTGCTTCTTATCATAGCACAATTAGCCCATAGCACATGGAAGTGTACAGAGATCTACTTGTAACTTTTTAGAGAGCTGGAGTTATTTAAATAAATTTAGAAATTCTATAAATTCATTATCAAGACTTATGAAATCATCAATTTATCTACACAGTATTGCTATATCCTCATTGATCTGTAGAAAATCTGACCAACATGGTTGGAAATCCCTAGGAATCATTATGCTATGTAATAGTGTCCAGAAAGATGTATCAATACCAAGAAGCAAACTTACTTGCACGTCTTTAGCTTTTCCTAGATGGCTCCTGACAATGATACATGAGGTGATAATGCTATCTGAAGAGTCATAGATTATCAAAGTCAGAGACAAAATCAAGCAAGCAAGCAAACAAACAAACAAAAGAACAAATGAACAAAAGAACCTTCCAGGCATGGGAAACCTTCCCTTCAGGAGTTTGTCAGAAGGGTCTAATGAACCATCAAAATAATGTATCCTATTGCCATTTCATTTGGTTACTTTCCAGCTATCTCATCTGATGTAGAAGATGATTAGCATTATCCCAAATCTGTGATTTATTTCATCTCTCTCTTGCCATAGTTTTATGTGGAGATTGTACCCTGTTATAGCAGCATCACATTTTTTAACCAATGCCTTCCTCTTTGTTCACTCTATTCAAGTGCTCAATCTACAGAAACATTCCTACCTTGTTTCCTGACTCTCAAAGAACAATGCTTCCTTTTATCCTTAGTGCATTCTCTCATTTCTTGTGTACTGATTAAAGTACCTGTCTCCCTCTTATGTGTTCCTCAGTCCTTGAGCACAGAGCCCCCATTACAATGGTGGTTAGACACTTAGGGTAAGCTAATTCTTCAATACAATGAAAGTTCTGAGTTAGTCCTTCTATTCTTACTCATCAGTTAATGCCATGTCACTGATAAATATACCAACTGCTGATTTTTAAATATGTCCAGAATTATATATAATTTTTGAGACACTAAAAGAATAAATAATTTTTAAATTACAAAATCCTATTTTCCTCTTCTTTCTTTCTTTCTTTCTTTCTTTCTTTCTTTCTTTCTTTCTTTTTATAGGTTTTTTATTAAATAGCTCTAGCTGTACTAAAAATAATTTTGTATATTAGGCTGTCCTTGACCTCACAAATATCCACCTTTTTCTGCCTCCTAAGTGCTAGGACTAATGTTGTGTGCCACCATGCCCTGGTCAAAAATATATTTTCATTTGATTAATCAAAATAAAAATGATTTTTTAATTATCCCATTAACTTCTATTTTATTTCATGATAGAGTTGAATCAACCCCTTTTAAAAATACATTTTACTTATTTTCCAATTAAACATTTAATTTTATTATATTAGGAGCATAAAACTGTGTGTTTGGTGAGACAGCTACAACCTAATTTTTTTGTAAAAGGTGATTTCAATATATTTGTTGGTACTCTATAAATATTTTATTTTCTATTAGTTTCAGTGTATCTGGTTTTATGTGTAGGTCCTTGATCCACTTGGACTTGAGCTTTGTACAAGGAGATAGGAATGGATCGATTTACATTCTTCTATGTGCTAGCCACCAGTTGAGCCATTTGTTGAAAATGCTGTCTTTTTTCCACTGGTTGGTTTTAGCTCCTTTGTTAAAGATCAAGTGGCCATAGGTTTGTGGATTCATTTCTGGGTCTTCAATTCTATTCCATTGATCTACCTGCCTCTCACTGTACCAATATCATGCAGTTTTTATCACAGTAGGAACAGGTGTTTGTTTTGTTTTTGTTTTTGCTTTTTAATTTTTTTCAGGGGGGAGCCTGGGAAAGGAGAGATTGTATGACATGTAAATAAAGAAAATATCTAATAAAAAATTTTAAAAAGACTTTATTAAGAGTTTCTCAACAACTTAAATTTATTAATTATATATTTTGGCATGTTATGTGTATTTGCACAGGTTTGTTATCTCTACAGCTCATGGTGGTGTGGGAATAATGCATACCAGAGAGACAAGTACTTTAAACAATACACAAGAACTAAGGGACATTCAGGGAGGAAGAAAGGAAGATGTGTTCTCGGAGCTTCAGTAGACACAAGTAGAGAATGCCAGGATGTAAGCCCCTCCTGCTGCAATGATTTAGAAAACAACCTTGAGCCACTGGTGTTTGTAACATTTTCTATGTTGACGCAGAGGATGAACTCTACTTGAATTTCAAAAGGTATCTCTGTATGATTAGACTCAGCTCTGGTAAACAATGTTTACTTTATCACTTGTAGTCCATATTCATTCATTTAATTTTTTTGCCTACAGCATGAATATGGAGTTGAGCTTTAAAGGTGCTCATTCTAAATTTTCCTCCTGCTCTTACACCTATGGGCGTCGCTAGAACAAGAGCAAGGAGCACAGAACACAGTGGATTATCTTTTGTACACATACAAAGCCCTGTCTGTAAGCACTTTTCAGCTCACAGGAGGCTTAAAAGCTTTTGTATTTTCTCCCATGTTGTTCCCTGCTCAAGTTCTTAACTTAGAAATAGAAATTTAAAAAAGCTATTTTTGTTCATGGCACAATGTTATTTTTTGTTTTTTTCAAATGTTCTTGTCATACATTAAAATATGTACTTAATGGATATGTACTTAGTAAACTAAAAAGTAAGTTAAATATGAAAATTTACTTAGTGGAAAACAAAGAAAGTTTATAATAACTGAAATTTAGCTGTAGGCTGAAATAGGAAAGAATTTTGCAAATTACTTTAGCCAACCAAATCTCATTAGATCTTCAGAAAAACTGTGTCTGGTAGAGAGCTCAGTGTAGTTATACTGTTCCAGAGGAGGAAATAGAGGTTTAAAGAGGTTACTTTTTTTTTTATTATTATTATCATAAGGCTAAATTCAGTCAGGCATTCTGACCCGAGGTACATTTCTATTCCTAACTCACATGGCTATCAATTACTATAGATATGTTTTTCCTCACACCCTTCCTTATTCTTTGTGATTTTTCTTGAGCTTCTGAAAATTAATAACATTATGAGAAGAAATCTGAAGATATAATACCTAAATATTTTTTATCAGTATCATATATTAAATTTAGAATGTTTCTTCTCTCGGCTTTTTGAAATGTATGTTTAAAAGACACTTCCCCTTACTATAATTTAGCTTCAATTTGTTTGAAAACAGTTGCTCACAGGCATGCTGTGAAAGGCACAGTGTCTTGAACTGTCATGTGCTAGTATACATGTTTATCTTGTCCATATGAATTCTTGACCTGCCATCAACAACTTTGTGTTGAAGAGATGTTTTGTCTTTGTGACCAACACCCAGGAATAAATATTTTAAAGGAGGAAAAATGCACCTTGGATCATGTTTTCACATATCTCAGAGTATGATGTTAGATATGATGCTTTGGGTCTGAACTGAGGGAAAGTATAATGGAAGGTGGCTGCTGTGACAATGGCAATCCATGATGGCAAGGAAGCAAAGAGAGGCAGGAGCTGGGGACAACTTCTCATCGTGCACAAGGTACACAAGGATCCAGTCCTTCCAATGAGGAATCTCCCTTACAGTTTTTATCAGTCCCCATTAATGTCCTCAAGCCATAAATCAGTTATCAGACTAGTCCAATGATCTGTCAAATTTTTGATCAAAATTTCCTCTCAATGATTGGTTCCGCCAACCACTGAGGAAGCCTTCTCCACAGAAGCCTTTCAGGGACACTTTATATCCAAATATTTACCTGAACAAAATCCAACTAAACATTTTTATCAATGTATAGTTATTAAAAAAAAAAAGTCCCCGAACCATGTCTTTTTCATTGATCAAGAAAAAAAATCCCTGTGTTAAGAAATAAATACAGTTTTGTATCTATATACAAAATAACAGATATTGATTAAAAAATAAGTGTAATTTATAAAAGCATGATTGTCAGAAAGAAAATAGTATTGATGTCAAGTTCTGAAATATATCTGATAGGATTATTAACTACAAGTTCCTATGAATAAATTAATGTATAAAAGCTAAACTGGATTGAGTATTCCAATTGTATTTCATTTTACTTAAGTCAGCTTAATATAAATGTAAAATAAATAAGATTATAAATAAATTACATATTATTTATTTCTGAACATATAAGCAAACCATTTACAATTTGGGATTTTGGTTTATGTTTTTTTAAAAATTTTTTTACAAAATTTATTTAATTTATTTTTACAATCCAGATTTTATCCCTATCCCAGTCTACCCTCTGACTATTCCACATCCCATATCTCCTACTCCCCCTGGTCTTCATGAGAATGGCCCTAACTCCCTATCTCTCATCCTACCATACCTCTCCATTCCCTGGGACCTCCAGTCTGTTGAGGGTTGGGTGCATCTTCTCTGACTGAACCCAGACCCGGGATATTTGTTGGGGGCCTTATATCAGCTGGTGTATGGAGATCTCAGGGGTCCAGGTTAATTAAGACTGCTGGTCCTCCTACAGGGTTGCCCTCCTCCTCAGCTTCTTCCAGCTTTTCCCTAATTCAACCGCAGAGGACAGCAGCTTCTGTCCATTGGTTGGGTGCAAATATCTGTATCTAACTCAGCTGCTTATTGGGTCTTTTGGAGGGTAGCCATGATAGATCCATTTTTGTGAGCACTCCGTAGCTTAAGTAATAGTGTCATGCCTTGTAGTCTCCCCTTGAGCTGAATCTTACTTTGGGCCAGTCTCTGGACCTCCTTTTCCTCAGGCTGTTCTTCATTTTTGTTCCTGCAGTTCTTTCACAGAAACAATTCTGAGTCAGTGTTTTTGACTGTTAGATGACAATCCCATCCCTCTACTGGATGCCCTCTCTCCCTCATCCAGTGACTGTTTTCTTATCCCTTACAAGTAGGATTAAGGCATACTCACTTGGGCCCTTCCTTCGGCTTATTAATCCTTTTTGAGTTCTGTGGATTGTATCCTGTGTATTCTGTACTTTTTTTGGCTAATATCCACCTATTAGTGAGTACATACCATACATTCCTTTGGGGGGTCTTAGTTACCTCACTCAGGATGATATCTTCCAGTTCCATCCATTTGCCTGCAAAACTCAAGATGTTCTCATTTTTAATAGCTGAGTACTATTCCACTGTGTAAATGGGTTATTTCCAGCTTCTGGTTATCACAAACAAGGCTACTATGAACACAGTGGAACACATGTTGCTGGGCATAGAGGGGCATCTTTTGGGTATATGCCCAAGTATAGCTGGATCTTCAGGTAGACCTATTTCCAGTTTTTTGAGAAATCTCTAGATTGATTTCCAGAGTGGTTGTACCAGTTTGCAATCTCACCAGCAATGGAAGAGTGTTCATCTTTCTCCACATTCTTGACAACATGTGCTGTCACCTGAAGTTTTGATCTTAGCCAGTCTGAACTGTATAAGATGTAATCTCAGGGTCCTTTTGATTTTCATGTCCTTGATCCCTAAGGACTTCAAACAGTTCTTTAAGTACTTCTCAGTCATTTGAGATTTTTCTGTTGTGAATTCTCTGTTTAGTTATATACCCCATATTTTGATTGAGTTGTTTGGATTTTGGGTAGTTAGCTCTTAAAAAGAATACTAAAGACCTAGAGAGATGGCTTAGTGGTTAAGAGCAGTTGTTCTTATAAAGGTCCTGAGTTTATTTTCCAGTACCTACATGGTTGCTCAAAGATACTGGTAAATCCACTCCTGGGTATCAGACAACTTCTGACCTTCATGTGTAACATGCACGAGCATGAATGTACAGTAAGAGCAAAAGCACTCATATACATAAAATAAAGTAAATAATACTTTTTTAAAGAAAAGGATATTTCACACTTCGTCTTTTATCAAATCATTTTCATAGATCTACGCTTAAAAGACATCAGAGAATAGTTGATAGGTATTCTCTACCTACAAAATGAGCCAATTCAAGCCATATTAAAATATAAAGGCAGGCTTATTGAGGGGTAACTAGCAACTGAGGTCACTGACCACATGGGAGGATGTCAGTAAAGTCTCCAAGGCTATGCAGAGGGAGACAGAGGGGAGGGGAAAGAGAAAGAGAGAAAGCACAGGCACAGAAAGAGAAGAGAGGTAGAGAGAGGGGGAGCAAGAGAGAGAAGGAGAGAGAGAAAGAGAAGAGAGAGAGACAGAGACAGAGAGAATCAAAAAAATTTTCTGGATTATACAAGAAGAGGCACTGGTGACAGGAAGCCTAGCCCCTGGGCTGAAAAGTTCAGCATTGAGAGCAGGGTATGCCAGGCATACCCTTTAACAGATAGGGACTGAGGGATGCTGAGAGAAACCAGAGACCATGTCTGCTTTGATATATACACCTCAGCCAGCTGTCTTGGGTCTGAAACCCAATAATGGTATTATAGTATTTGAAGTAACTAAATGGAACCAAGAATTATCTACCCATTAGCCTTTGAGAAAAAACTAACATGTTATTTCATACTTGAAAATTTCAGTGTTTTCCAAGATTAATTCATATTATTGAAATGAATATTTTTGAGAATGAAATAACTTTCCACACCTACTTGCTGGTTTTTCTACATTCTAGTAAAATATTTAATTCTCTTTTCTAGCCCAAGTGCCATTCATTCCAGTCTAATTAACTTCAACTAATTAACTGTACTTTGTCTCTTTCCTAATTCCTTTTCTTTTTATCTAAGTGTACACATGGTATCACCATCTTGAAAACTTGATAAATTTTTGATAAAAATGTTTTAAAAAGGAAAAGTGGTTTCGTGGGTAATGGATGCTCAGTATAGAACAACTCATATTGTGTTTAAAGAAGTAAATGTAATTATCCATACCTCATGAATGTGTTTACTTTGTACTGCTGCTGACAATAGGGTTAGTTCATGTTTGATAAACTTTAAGAGGCATTGAACATTCTACCTCAGATTCTTATATTTTCCACAGAGTGAACATGTGGGTAATATCTTTTAGTATATTTTATGATCATTTCTCCCTCAAACTCAGTAATTCATATATTATTTTATCTTTGTCAGACTAGACATGGTCATCTCTGTTCTGATTATGCAGTTTCTATAGTGGGTACATACATACATACATACATACATACATACATACATACATACACACACACACACAAATTGAGACAGATTTTCTTTATGTAGCCTTGTCTCCTATTGTCCTGGAACCCTGTAGATCGGCTCTGTAGATCAGGCTGAACTTGAAATCATAGATCTACCTGCCTCTACCTTCTGAGTGCTAGGTTTAAAGGCAAACACCATCACTCCAAGAGCTGAGAAATATTTTCTTTAAGTATTATTCTGTTTAGGCCCTAAGGATTGCAATGAAGGTTTTATGTAAACTAGGCAATTACTGAATTACACAAGGCAAACTTGTAATCCATGTGTCTCCTCGAATGTCTCATTGCCACTCATAACATGCATAAGCAAACGTTAAATTCTTCTGTATGTTGACTTCATATATGAGTGTTAGGGTTCAGGTTTCACTTTAAACTTATTGTACCTTCTACTTTTTGAGTCTCTAGAGAGACCAATCACAGAAACTAAAATCTTTCTTGTCCATCATGGGACCTAGACACCAGAGACTTTTTTCCAAAGGCTTCTCATGAAGTTTTATGAAAATTCCTTTAACTATCCCTACCTCTAACTATCTCTTTCTCTCTAAGAGTAAACCATAGAAAACAAGGTATTTATTTATTCCACAAATACCATCTCTATGACCATATCACAATTGTTTGCACATCTATGTTTGGACAGAAATAGCCATGTTTTTTGCAAATCTGAAGATGAAATTTGCTTATCCAGAGTCCTTATACATTCATTCTGACCAAGATAAACCTGTCATAGCCCAGTGACATGGATAAAGGTTGCTACAAATAATATATTCTACCACAGAAATAGACATATGAACTCTTTTTTAGTTATAGAACAACATTAATATCATTAACTGTCAGATGTCATTGATGAGAACATAAGATAAACAAGTTCTACAAAAGTGGAAAAGTCTCTGCTGGAGTCCTCAAATGTAATATGTTTTTTTGGATTTTGGGTTAATAAAAGCTAGGTCACTTAAGGGAATAGAGTCTAAAGGTTTTACTTGGTAGTTCCAAGTTATTAGCTAGTCACATTGAAAAGATTCACGTGGCTCTGGATCTGTGATGTTCCAAATCTTGAAAACCGAAAAGTCCTAGTGAGTCAATTCTTGAATAAGCATTTTTAGAGTATTAACTATGTGTATGAATTTTTTTTCTTGGAAACAGGCTTACCCCTCTGGTCTAAAGCAATATTAAATAGATGTTACTATGTAGAGGTCTTGATAGGACTCATTTCCTAAGTCAATTAAACTATTAAAAGATGGGAAAATCTTGATTATTCGGTAGCTTCTGAGAAAATCTAGACACTCCACAGATTCGACAGATGAAATTCTCCTGGGGAAGAGAGAGAGAGAGAGAGAGAGAGAGAGAGAGAGAGAGAGAGAGAGACCCTGAAAGCCAAGGCCTGGTATCAGTTGCAAGGCAGAAGATTTTAATGATGTTTGTTGGAGTGGAATGGGGTATGATATAGTTTTCCTAAGTTAGGATTGATCAATTTAAATAAAATAAGGGCAGCTGATAGACTTACAATTTTAAGTAAATACATCTTGGCCCAGCCTTGACTTAGCTGATCGGTCTGAATGGGGCAGCCCACAGAGGCCCCACACTGGCTTTTGTTTCAGACTGCATGGCTTGTTTCAGTTCAGTAGAGTGAAGAAGATACCAGTAGTTTGTCTTCTTTGTTATTTGTCTGTGGTCCCCTTTCCCCATTTGTCTCCCCATCCAGCATTAGTCAGAATTCTTATCCCACATATGTCCTTATGTGTTTCTCCTGTTGATCTACATATTGTCAATTTCAAAAGTCAAAGGGAAAACTTCCCTTCTTCTGTTCCAACAAGTACATGTTGCAAATACCTTGTTCATGAATTGGACAGATAACTAGAGCTTCTGTTGCACAAATTTCCCGGGTCCCAATTCTGTGAGGAAACAAAAAAAACAAAACAAAACCAATCAAACAAACAAACAAACAAAAAACCAAAACAATAACAGCAACAAAAAACCCTCATCTTCCTTTTTGCTCCACATCCTTTTCAAAACTCAGTGTCTAAAGTTCAGGACTTATTTCCTATTAATTGTTTGGAGCACCACTATGGGACTATTAATTATTTTTCTGAACTCTCATTTATAGTGCTCATTGTTGGCATTTTGGGTTGTGTTGTATTTCCACTGGAAGATTGAATTTGTAGACATCATTAAGGTCAACGTGGAATTGGCAAGAATACACGCATTTTCTATTTAATTCTAATATGTATTATAATATATTAAACATGTGGCCTTCTGTTTTCTCTGATTCTTGGTAGCTGTTAGACTTTCTTCACGGCTAATCAAGAATATATATATATGTTGATTGGAATTTCTCTATCCTCTCTGCAGTCTGCTCCTCTTTGGCTTTTAGCACTTCAGTTTGTTCTTGCTTCTGTTCTCCATCTGTCTCCATGTGTCTGCTCTATGACCTACAGGGATCTCAGCTTGTTGCTTCAATTAACTTTTCAATGGACTCCCCTGGCTGCGTCCCTGTCTTCCTGAGGGTGGTTCCCCACTTCCTGCTGTTTGACCAGTCCACTAGGCTTTTGCTGCCTGTTTATCAGTAGTCAGCTGGTGGTACAATTGTTTGTACCACTATGGGTGTCCTGCTGCCTTTACCACTCACTCCCCACTGATCTATTCTTACTTTTTTTTTATTTCATTTTCTACCCTTTTCTGTCTTCACTAGCTGGCATTAATTCTGTATGACCCAATACAAAGAAACCTTTATTTTGCTTTAAAGAAATGCTTAGTCTAGAAGTTATTTATATTTTCTATTAGAATTGATCAAGGGTAAAATATGTTCCACACTATGTCTATCGGGGAAAATATAGTGCTATCTGACAAGATGATTATATAAATACACACTGTCTAGTGTCTGTGATGTTAGTGCATTAATTCTGAGTTATTCCCCCAGTGACTTGTTAAACAACTGTGTCTTTCAGACTTTGTTCTGATACCTGAAGGTGTTTCCTTTAAGAAAATTTGTATCCCTTACTATTTACATTTCACAATCTTCATTGTTCCTGACGTAGCCTGGCATAGCTATCTTGTTTTGTTTTCATTACTCTGAGGTCCTATTCTCAAGAGTCGTTTTTAGAGTATAGATATGAGGTGAATTCCTCTCATTGTGGTTTTGATAGTTTTATGTTAGATATTCTACAAGAATTGAGAAGTATTCCTCTAGGACTCAAGGCTCTCTCGAGGCGAATATTATATTTCTCACACATCCTGTGTACAGATTTCCTGGTGCAATCACAAAATACTCAATGCCTAAAACATTTTGAAGGAAAAATAAATATTTTCTAAGCTACCTAAGGTTGTAACTTCTTTAAAAAGTTAACTTTTGGAGGCTGGAGAGATGGCTCAGTGGTTAAGAGCACTGACTGCTCTTCTGAATGTCTTGAGTTCAAATCCCAGCAACCACACGGTATCTCACAACCACCGGTAATGAGATCTGATGCCCTGTACTGGTGCGTCTGAAGACAGCTACAGTGTACTTACATATAATTAGTAAATAAATCCTAAAAAAGTGTTAACTTTGAAAAATTATCACCCTGATTCCCAGAATCTGCAAATATATACATCATATATAACTTGCCAACTTATAGCAATATACACCAATCTACATCACACACATGCGCGTACGTATGCGCACGCGCGAGCGCGCGCGCGCGCGCGCGCGCACACACACACACACACACACACACACACACCCACACACACACAAAATGCAACCAGTGTAAACTCTAGCGATTAAACAGGAGGGGTATAGGGGGCTGTAAATGTTTGTTCTATCTATACCCTAACCTGTTGCAGCAGTATAATCTCAAGGATGCATAAATTAACTAGTTTGGAACAAGTCGATGATTTTCAAATGCTTTTCTTCCTTTCCTTTTAAAGGCCTGGCCATTTACTTTTAATCACAATTTTTAGATTTTTGTGTTCTATCTCAGTGTATTTAGTTTATATATCTATTTCAAGCTAAGTCTCACTGAAAAAAAGGGAGGTGGTGTATATACCGCAATGCCTTTATTCATCTTCTTCTACAGGGTATTTCTAAGACACCTTTTACATTTCTTAAGGTTCTGGCGAATATACCTGGAAGTGTTAGAAAAGTTAGGATAGTTCTCACTGTATGACCTATGAGTTGTTCACATAACATCATTGCCTGCATTCTGTGCTGTTACTTCAGATTCAGTACCATTTCTAGTACTAAGGATCAGCCTTTTTAATACCATTGCTCCTTCTCTTGACCACTTTCGTACAGAAGAGCGATTGCCAAGTTCTGCTCTATGAGAATCCTCACTCCTGCTTTCCCATGATTCTCTGCTTTACTACACTACCACAAGGAAACTTGGTGACGCCGGGATAGATGCAATCATTTCTGAAGCAGTCCCTCCTAGTCTTTGGTTCTTCTCTCATCCCTCTTTACCCACATCCGACACTTACTTTGAGCTTCACTGGGTTCATCATATATTCTTAGCTTCTCAGTGAAGTATCTTTCTTATACTACCAAGGCAACCCTGGTGTGGTCCCATGTGGGTTTCTGTCATCATTTATATTTCATCCCTTTCTCCCAAACACTAGACTCATACATCTAATTGTATGTTGATATCTTATAGGCACATCAAAACTGGCATCTATAAACCAAGTTCCATGTTTCCCTTATATAACCCTGAGTCAAGTTAATTCTTCACCCTACATAAGCTCTCTGTACTTTAACTTGCCCATAATTCTACCCATTCTCTAGCATCTCATAACAAGATATTAATTATGTGATCAGCCTTATTCTCTGTGAGTAACCATCTCCCATCAGCCTTGGTGCTCTGGGTACTCTCCCTAGGTCTCCAAACCCGTAGGACAACTGTTTCCTTTCATATCCAACTATACTCAAAAGAGTCCTACCAACTCCCTCTATATCCAATAAAAATCCTCTTTTCTAATTGCCTGACTGCCTAGAAAATTCATCTGCATATTTTCAGTAATACCCTCTAGTAATTTTCTAGGTTATATTTTGTGTTCCTAAAGCCTGTGAATAGTACAAGAGCCAGAGCAAATCTGTTAACATTTAATATATATCATATATCATATAATCTCACCATGGTTTCTAACTCCATTCATAGTAAAACACATTTAATGGACTACTCTTGGGCTGATCATTTATCATCCAAACTGTAACTCTGTTAGCACTGTAAGGGGAGATGATTAATAAACACATGCAGGCATTATCTGTAAACACAGAGCTTAGACAGCTAGATTTGCTCTCCTTCCAGTAAGCACATAGTCTACTCCAGCCTCTTCAGTGTTCATGATGCATCCTCAATGTATCTTCCACATGTCTCTCTTGTATACATGCTGTGTCCCTTATGTTATTTAGAAACCCTCAAACCAGTAGTTTCTTGTTTTAAATTTGTTTGTTGGCAACTCACTTCCCTCACTAGCTACACAACACCTCTTGATTCACTTTGTCTTTCTGCTTATATATCATCTTACTAGGGAAGCCTTCCCAAAGACTTTCTTAAAATAGCATCTTCTCTTTACCCTTGCCATGGCCTTCATTCCTCTTTATGTTCTCACACCATTCCTTACTATCTAACATATGTTAATGGAATCGCTCATTCCCTGAACCACGAAAAGGAAAGTGAGATACATTCAGTGAGACACATGCAGGACCCTTGTCTGTTTTGCTTCCTACTATTATGAGAATCAGCTCATAAAGAGAAAGAGTGCTCAAGTAATACTGTCAAATTAGTGAAAAAAGAATGCCAGGTTCATTCTACATCTCTTCAGATTTCCTGGTTTGTCTGGCATTGATTAGTCTATAAAATGTCAGTTCACACTGTACAGCTTCACATCATTGTCAGTCATGCAAAGAAAACCAATAGTGTTTTATGATGTCTAGAAGTTTCCTGTTTCCGCTCATTGACTGCTGCACTTTATATGCACACAAATGCATGTATATACATATGATGCATATTATTCTGAAATGCATTATTGCCAAGTTTTCAGATCATCACGTTTATATTCTGCAACAACTTAAATTTTAATAGAACACTACAAAATACAATCTAGCCTGTTCTAGTTCTGTGATACTATTAAGTATTTCTATGTCACAAAGTGTTCATCGATTAATAGACTGAGCAAATTCTTGTTGCATACTCACTTCCTAATTAGGGAAATCAATTATAATTCTAGAAGAGTATTTCCTAAGTGTAGGATTAAAGGATGAGAACTGAATAGTTTCCATGGACTGAAGTACAAGATGAATTTCAAACTTAGATGATACTCATTTCTTTTCATTTCCGGACTCACGGCCTTAAAGCAATTCTTGGATCAGACTATAAAGAAAATGTATTTTCATGATGATCTTATTTTCCACTACATACTTTTTCTTGTATACAATCAGGAAATCATATTTGAGAGTTTTCAATGTTTCATTATCATTCCTGGCTATGTGGGATCTGGAACTCATCTTCCACTCTCAAGTATTACACTGTTCTTTCTCCCTCTACCTTAGGTAATGAATTGTCCATTCATAACCTATTGTCTAATATCGCCCAATTTAAATTCAATTTTATCCAATTATGATTACCCCTTTGTGAATCAATTTGTTGGCTTAAATCCATTAATATTTATCATTATCAAAAGAATATTCTTACTGAATATATATCTTAATCTCATGTTTCATTAACATTAATAACTAGGCTATTAGGAAACTTTCAGGACTTTAAATTAGATTTGGATATATATATATACATATATATATGTATATATAATATAAAATACTGAAATTTCTAGTTGGCTTAGCTTTGTTTTTTTGGAAGTAATATGAAACACTCAAGGCCTTAAATAATGAGTCATTGTTGGATTCAAGGTTTATTTTTTTCTGAGACACAAATAACTTCCCAGGTACTATGCACTGAGTTGTGGTATTTCAATTCAAACCATGCAGGTAAATTAAACAAAGGAGTTAGTAATATTATGTAGGTTCAGAATATTTAGTAATATAATAACATATGAAACATAGAGTAATTAATTTACATCTTTGTAATGGTTGGGAGTAATATTTATATATACAAAATCCATCTAAGTTTGTTCAAATTTATGAAAAACATGTGAGTTCATAATTCCATGAAATGAGACTATGACCTATTTCAATGCCATTTTTATAGCTTCTAAGATGCCTAATTACTTTGTAATGAGGATATATTTTTTTATGTTTAATTTTTTGTGTTTTATATATGATTATGATTTTTACCTTTCATTATAGAATACTTAATTATCATTTTCTGGACTTTATTGATTGTAAGTGTGATGTAGTTCTTGTATAACACAGGCAGGAAATATTTTTGTTACAAATACTGAGTTCAAAAATCCTCAATGAGAGAATGGAATCCTTCGATTTTATTTTTGAAAAAGAAAGGTTATTGTTTGTTGTTGTTTTGCATTGTCAGTGATTGTATAAGCAGGAATAAAAGCTACATGTAACTAATGATTACTTTTGAATAAATTTATTGAGAGAAGTCTCATTCGTAGATATGAAAAGCAATGATACTTTTCCCATGGTGAATTTCATCTCAAATACTAACAAAAGATGGTATGAAGAAAAGGGTCTAGAGATGTGCTGTGTGTAGGCAATTGTGTGAAGCTTACACAATGGCAGAGAGTCCAGGAAATAATTTGTACTAGCTGGGATATGTTGTTAGTTGACTCCTCCTGCTCATTGCTCATGTAGAAACACTCAACTATACAGCATACACTGACATAACACTAAGAGTCAGATTACGTACTATTTTTGAAAGCTTTCTGATGCTAAGCCAGTAAACAAATGTCTGTTCTTATTACCACAATGTCTAATATTTCCTTTTAAAAGTGGTGGGGATCCCAAGAGGCAGGTAGTTTGAATAATATGAACCCCAAGAAGTGCACTCTAAGCCATAAAGCTCTTATCTGTCAATATCATATGCTGTAAACGTGTTAAAAAAGAGCATAATGGTGTGCTATTGTCTCTGCTGAGGCATCAGTCTTCTTTATGTTTGCATTAGGGACTTGTTAAGGTTCACAATGTTTGGACCGCTAAATGTCTACACGAGACAAGAATGTCAACTCAGCTGTAAACAGAGGCAACTCTTCCTACAAAATCTCTGAAATTGGCTTTATGCCTGTAAACAGCAGCCAGCCTTCTCAATTCTGATATATAGTTGATAATTGTTTAAGGATTCAAAAGTAAGTAAAGTGTAAAAGTGACATCTTCAGAGTTCATTAAAACTGACCTTCCTATATCATTGCTGTACTTCCCTTTGTATCAACACAGAATCCATACAGGGTAATGGTCACAAAAGCAAAGGTTTTGTCCCCATCCCTAAGAACTTGAAGGATGCACACTGTGCTTTGAGGATTACAATGAAACTGAATATTTGAAAGATAGATTGCAGTAATTAAAACGAAGTGTCTATTCCAATGGTAGAGTCCATAAGATTTTCTTTTTGCTCCTTTTATACCTTATCCATATGTAGAACTTAAAATTGTGGGATTGTGATATTTTCTATGGTGTAAATGTATATAAATGTATATAAAGAGACCAACTTCATATGTTGAGTTTCTTTCTTTTTTTTTTTTTTTTTGCTTTCTTGTCTTGAAAATAGTTTTTCTCATATAATATATACTGGTTAAGGTATCCTCTCCTTATATTCTTCCCAGTTTCTCTACACCTCTCCCCACATTTTTATCTACTCCATTTCTGTCTCTCAGAAAACATTCTAATAAGGGATAATTAAAAAATAAAATAAACTATAGTAAGATTAAAAAAAACTAAGAACCTCAGAATTGAGTGAAAAAAATAGACATAAAAGATCCCAAGAGAAGACACAGGAAACAGATGCACTTGTTCACACACTCAAATTCCCATAAAAAAAAAAAACTGAGCCAGCATCCCATATATATGCACAAAGAACATGTAGTATAAAAAAGAGAGAATATATATATGTATATATACATATATATGTATATATATGTTTATGTATATATATGTATATACAATAAAAATTTAAAAATAATAAAGTAGGAGAGCCCTTGCAGAACATTATGAGTCAAGGATCTTTCTAAGGCGCACTTGAGTTTATTTTCAGTTAGCCATCTATAGCTGAGCATGCAGCCAACACTGAAAAGTAGTTTGTTTCCCCAGGGTGACTTCTTTGGAAGAAACTAAACTTTCATTTGCAAGTGATTACCAACTAGAAATTGTTTCTGGGCTAGGGATTGAGGCATGTATTCACATCTCCTTTCGGCTCTAAGACCTCAGCTAGGGCAGACTGGTGCAGGCTCTGGACTGCCTCAGTCTCTCTGCGTTCAGATGGGGACTTGATGGAGACACACCTTGTAGGGCTGAGTACTTCAATGTCTTTCGCTCTCTGTATAATGGCTGGCTGTGGGTCTCTGCATCTCGTTTTCCCCCATCTGCTGCAGGAAGAAGTTTCTCTGAAGAAGGCTGAGCAAGGCCCTGATCTATGACAAAAGTATAATATTTTAGGAGTTGTGTTTGTTTGTTTGTTTGTTTGTTTGTTTGTTTTAGGATAGTAGTACTTGGTTTTACCCCAAATCCCAGGACTATCCAGTCACTCTCAACCTCTGATAGAGTATGGTTAGGAGATGGTACCTGTGTAGAAGATTGAGTCTTGAGGGTTGCATCTTCAGGACTAAGAAGACAGCAATTACAAAGGAGATCATTGAGAGCAAGCTTGCCTTGTCTACCATTTCAACTCACGTGGTTCACTCTGCCACTTATTTGCTGGTTGATGAATGGTCCCTCTTCAAACAGGAAACATGTGTATGTGTCCCTTTATCCTGCATTTCCAAACTGGTGAGGCTAGGAGAAATATGTTTTGTTATTTATTATTTACCCAGTTCAGTTTGTTTTGTTATAGAGCCTGAACAGAGAAGGACATTTTTGTTGAGTAAAATCTCTTATTATGTTTGCCTTGGTAGTACAGCCTTAGCCATTTAAATATTTGGAACTGCATAGCTAAATAAAATCCATGACAGGAAATGGCTATACCTATACATGAGTCACGAAGCTGCTTCAAGTTAGTCCCAGAAAAGCAATATAAAACAAACAGCAGTAACAAGAATAAAAAAGTTAACTGTGATATATTCCAATAATCAAAGAAAAATAATTGATCTTTTGATTTTAAGACAAAAGAAAAAAGAGTATTCTCAAACAAAGTAGCATTACTCACAAACATTATTACATTGGTGAACTCATAGGTTCTCAACTTTCCATATTAGCGGTGGGAAAAATCTGTTCTGGCTCAGATTAAAGTGGAAATTTAAATCTTTTAACAAATGTATTTCAAAAGCAGGATCTGATTTTTTGTCTCAATGAGAAAAAAATTGGAAAACAGAGCCTCAAATACAGCTGTCATATTATTTAATAATATCTTATGTTTAATTTTGCAGTGTTTGTCTTTTAGTTTAAATCCCATATACAAATCACTATCTCAAACCACATGACTGTATTTTCAGACTGGCACAACTTAAAATGAAATTCTTCGACATGTCTTTGAAGGAGGTAAAAGATGCTTCTGATCACATGATAAATATTCTCGTGATAAAAATGATGTAGAAGCTCAGTCAAATAAAAAAAAAAAAAATCACGCCAGGGCTGGAGAGATGGCTCGGACATTAAAGGATAATAGGCTCACAACCAAAAAAAATCACTCCTTTTTCTTTCTGTTCAGTTGATTCAAATAGTCAACTCTAGGCTAGATCACCTCATTCCTGAAACATTAACAAACAATGATGTAGTGCTCCCCCGCTCTCTCTCTCTCTCTCTCTCTCTCTCTCTCTCTCTCTCTCTCTCTC